>JAPDEH010000025.1:0-262671 GCA_027569075.1 Aspergillus asperescens | reverse complement strand
GGACAAGTAACCAAGTGGTGAAACTAAGCAAGTCTATCTGTGTACGTAATCAGCTTTTTCTGCCAGCAGTTTACTAGTCCGAACATTATATTACGTTATTGCGATTTTGTCCCGATAGGCCTCCGTAGTACGGAGGCCTATTTTTGGTGGGGGCGGTAACACCACCGCCTCGATTTTTGAGCGCGGCAGATCCTCCCCTCCACGTGCAAACTCAGATAACTCATACACTACGCTTGTTGGATATTCTCATGCTCGACTCACGAGGAGAAGCAAGCTGGGAGTAATGGCTGTGGCACACGGGGCGGATTCGCCAATTTTCAATCAACAAAGCCTTCCGTGGTCTGATTCGACTCGCATCTCCTGAGTACTTAATCCTCCAATAAGCAAACCCTTGGCCCTGGCCATTCAAACCAATCATGGTTATTGCACATGCAATTCATTCTCGGCCTGCTGTGTTGTGGTTGGGCAGACATTCAGCACTGCTTGGATGATATCATGCAAATACACTTCCACCCCCCCTCCCCCTCCCCCGGCTCTCACCGTCTCTTTAGTCTTCACTTCTCACTGCACTTCAAGTCCAAGCGCCCTCGCTTTGGCCTTCACAATCGCCGGGATTTCATCCTGGAGACTCCCCTCGACAGCTTCCCAACCCAGCAGCCTGCATGCCCGCACTGACTTCGCCTCAACCGCATAATTCACCACCGGCCGCCCAGCCGGCGCCAGCACATCGCTCCTCTCCATACCCACCACCACCACTTTATCCGACGGCAGCAGCCCGAGCTTATACGCCTCGCTTGTAATCAGCTGCGCGATCTCGCCCCAGAAATACTTCCCGCTCTCGACGAGGTAGTACCCATCACGGTTCCATGTCAGCCCCCTTGCAGAACTAGACCCGACGCCGAGGCCGGACCCAGATCTGGCACCGATCGCATTGTCGATAACTCGCACGTACAGCGCCGCCAGATCGTACACATGCACGGAGTTCCAGAATGCTTTCCCGTCTGCGAGCTGGAGCCCTTGCTGTTTCTGGAGGATATGTTTTGCTAGGTTTGGGATCTGGTCGGAGCGTTGCGAGATTATCCCTCTGCCTGTGCCGTATACAGTCGACGGGCAGATTATCGCTGTTTTCAGCGTATCGGAGCCCGATGCGAGGACCAGTTTGTCGACGTTGCGATGAGGTGCGTCGTCTATTTATTTATTTATTATTTTTTTTTTTAATTACCAATTTTCTTTGGCGTAGAGAGAGTTGGGTCAAGGTATACCAGGTAAAGACGTAACCACCCTGATCCCGTCCCAGTCGTCGATAACCCTCACCTGCCCGGTCGGATGTGGTTCTGCGCACGGGTCCAGAAGGACATCTGTCCCGCTGGAATGGATATAGATGCCGCCTCCTCTCTTCTTCAATCCTGCGACGATGGCCTCGGCGGAAGGGAGGTGGTCGGCGCTAACTGCGAAATGCACCACGAGTTCGTGCTTCGAGACCTCGTCTGCGATCGCGGGCGAGTCATCGAGGCTGGCAAAGAAGAGGTTTATGTTAGGATATGCGGATTTAAATGCTGCCTCGTAGGCCCTGTTGCGCAGGAGGAAGGTGATGCTGCTCTCCCAGTCGGGGTGGACGGAGAGGAGGGCGTGGAGGAAGGACGTCGCCTCCAACATAGCCGCTCTAAAGTATATTGTTAATTTGATTGAAGTGTTGGTTAGACAGCTCGTACTTACAGCTCCAGTCAGGAAGATCTTTGGTGCCATTGTTTGGTTGTTCTGTGCTGGTTCTGTCCTTCTGGCAGGCTGTTTATAACTAACTATGCCACATGGATGATTGCCAATCATGAATAGGATGAGATTAAGATATCAGTTAGTTCCTCATCCGCCAAATCAGACGCGATAGTAGATTAATATTAGTGAACAGACAGTTCTACGGGCAAGATCCACAGGCAGCACCAGGCAACCGGCGGCTCCACGCGCTTTCTCTACTTTGACTCTAGTCCAGTCCACCATTTGCTGCTATTTATGGCTTGATCCGGTCCCTTGGCAGAATTCGCGATATTTTCACTTCCTGGATCGTGAATCGCGTTTTCTTTTCTTTTCTTTGTTTTCTTCTCAGAGATCAGGCTGGCATGGACAGCATACCAACCCCCGTATATTCACACCTGGAATCAGGGCCCGGGCCAGTCATTGCAAACGCCCACGTCCAGAACCAGGATCTGCCTCTTGGTGGGTAAATTCTGAATCCCCGATCCCCGCATGATCGCAGATCGACACGTTAAGTAATTAATCCGGGAATATACGTATGCTGATCTATCCATCCAGTGGACCGCCTCATCGAGCCACAGACCATCGCCTACTTCCTCTCATCATGCGTCTCGGGACACCTCCCAAATGGGAAGAAATCGTCCCTGCCACTGCTCAAGGCTGACGAAGTTCCTATGATAGGAACCCCCAGCGCTGCCCATGGCTGTCCCATCATTGAGTGTGTCATGTCGCGCATCGGCTCCACTGAGGACGGAGCCCGAATGACCATCGTCGGCCGCAATATCTGGTCTATTAAGAACCGCGCGTGGGCGGGAATAATCCCGCTCTCCAAGCAGCGCTGGGTCGAGAGGGGCCTTGATAAGCCCGAGAATTTCGATGTCGCGGCGCAGTATCTCTCTGCTGTGATTGCGGCCTTTGAGTACCTCTGTCGGGACCGGGTGGCGAGGAACTTGTGCGAGACGTTTAATCTGATTTCGGAGCATTGGGGGGAGCTTGATGTCGTTGCTAATACTTCTAGAGGGCAGGGTGAGGAACGGCTGGATATGAGGGCGTTATGGACGGAGTATATGGCGGCGCATTTTGAGGTTATGGTGGAGCGTGCGCATCGCTGGGTGATTGTTCATGTAAATGCCATGCGCGCGCCCTTGATTGAGGAGCTGGGAAGGTATCGCACCTCGAACGTAAATGAGCTCGACTCTGTGCAGTGGCGGATTACGGATCGGCTGCATACGCTCACTGAGATTGCGGCGGTTGCGGATTACATGATTCTGATACCGATGCATGGGTATCATGGGTATACTGCGCCTCCTGTGCCTGCGGGTGTTCTACCGGCTCTGCGCTCTCCGGACTGCAAGGTTAGGAGGAAGGCGTATAGTCCGTATATGAAGACCGTGTCGCGGGTTGCGGACGTCCAGCGGACGATGGATAGATTGGGCAGGGGGGAAAGAGAGAGGCGAGGGGTTGCGGATCCGGTTTCGCTGTGTGAGACTATGAGGATGCAGATCGATTGTCAAGATACGGTGAGGAAGGAGATTAGAGGAGAACCGGTTGAGCCTGTGCCAAAGGAGCCGTGGATTCTGGACATGCTGCGGACGATCGAGGCTGGGGCATCTAGTTTCAAGGGATTTGGGTTTGTTGTATACAGATTGACATATGGCCAGAGTGAGACTGAGTGGACAGCATTCCGTGAGAAGCTGGATGCGCATATCGTGGACTGGGGGAGAGGTCAGACTGGTTCTGCGGCTATAAAGCAGCATCTGAAGCTGCACTGGCGAGATGGAAAAGCCCTGGGTATTGCAGAAGGAGATATCGAAGCCGCCATGAAGTAACCACCCAACCTCATTCAGTTGGTACATAAGGCTAACAGACACAGACACTACATGGACACTTACGACGACTCCGACGACCTACCATTCACCCTCGTCGAAAACGTCAACAAACAGGCCTTCCTGGCAATCGACGCCGCCAGCTACGCCTCCTACACAAACTCCGCCTATAGTCCAGCAACAGACTACGTTCTCCAAGGCGACTTCACCGGCTTCGTCGTCGCAGTCGATCCTGAGTATGACCCGAAGGAAGGCGCCAGCCGACCTGACGAAATCCCCGGGTGGTATGGCCAGATGCGTATCCTGGGTAGTCTGGTCTGGGGTGATCTCTATGGAATGCTCGCATCGCAATCCTCCATCATCGAGGATCTTTGGCCGCTTGCCCTCGACCACCCGAACCAGGTGTATGCCGGCCCGCTCGTACCACTGGTGGTCAAGTCATGGCGAGTCCAAAATGGTGTCCGTGGCGTCATGATGCGCGAAATGACCGAGTACGCAAAAGCAAAGATCGAAGGCCGACCATGGCCGACACCTGGCACGGAGCCAGCACCGCAATCAAACACTGCTGCACCCAACAGCAACACCAACACAACAGGAAGAACCGTCCCCGAGCCTCAAGACCCAATCGACCCTGGCGAGCACTCGATGAGAACGTGGCTCCTTTTTCGGTTCGTAGCGTGGCTGCGCTCGAATGGCCGCACGCGCCAGGCGATTCTTGTGGAGCAGATGATGCGTGCCCCGCGCGGAGAGGTGCCTGATATCAACGAGTTATATCGCCGTATGGAGCTGGAGGGTGTGCCTGTTGATGAGTTTGAATCTTCACTTTCTCCGCCTGGCCTTGGGAGGGGTGGTAGTGGTCGTGGTCGTGGAGGTGGAGGTGGACAGGGACAGGGACAGGGCCAGGGCCGAGGGGAAGATGATCCGTGTCCTATGCAGTAAACTTCCGTAGTCTCCTCTCCAAAAGTCATCGATGTCCTGGATTTCACAAAAGAAGCCCTTCGCCACTGCAAAGACGCTCCTTCCACACTCAATTCCAGACTACTTCGCAGATACGCCACGGTAGGCCCTGTAGGCCTGATAAACCAACACGTAGGCCTGATGGTATACTACCAGAGCCCGCTCCTTTGGAATAAGCTCGCTCTGCACTAGCCTGTAATAGATAAGCTTGGTGCAATAGTCTGTAAATGGTCTGGTAGGTGCTGATACCCAAGGCAGCCTTCCTTCCTGGAGCTGGAGGCTGTTCGCACCTTCCACATCGTGTAGCTGCCTGGTCCACGACATGGCTTTCCTCTGCTGCATTATACCCTGTTTATTTTCAACTATACCGACCATGGCAACCCCGGAGGTTTCCTCAATCTGCCAATCTGCCAATCTGCCAGCCAACCGTGCTCGCCGCGGCTGGTATAGTTTCTGTCATCAGTGGGATCCTCTCTTCCCGGACCTACGCACACCACAAAGCGAACTTTCCCCGAACCATGCTCACAGACACTTGTACTACAATATCGGAACGAGATGGAGAAATGGACACCTGGATTTGTGGAAAACCAAACTGTCAAATACCAAGATTGCCTGCCCTTGAGCAGCCGAAATTGACAGAAAGGTGCAGTACTAGAGTTGAATAAAGCCGCCATATAGTCCCCCCCATTTATCTTGCTCCTACTGTCGCAAGGATTGTGCTCTGCCTTTGGCGTTTTTATGATATTCCAGCCTTGTATGTCTTTCACTTTTGGGTTCTTTTATCTCGCTTTCCTACTAACTGTCTAGCCCTTACCTGCGCCACCAGGTAGTTTGATCACAAACACAGAGCAGCCTTTGGTATCATATTTACAGGCTTCATCATTAGAGGAATCATCCTTCTAATCCTCGTCACACACCTAATCCGTGATGTTGGGTTCAGCTGGGCAATGCGCACCTGTATGTTCCTCATGCTGGCCCTCTTGATTATCACCAACCTTACCATCCGGCCCTATAACCCTCCCAAACCGCGAAAGTTAACTGTCACTAAATTTGTTAAACCACTCAAAGAGCCCCAGTTCATCTTGCTATTAGTCAGCCTGTTCATCTTCACCTATAGCTTCTATGCCCCTATAAATTATCTCCCTGCCCAAGCAGTCAGCATCAGGATGTCCCCAAACCTGATGCAATACCTGCTGCCCATCCTAAACGCCGGCTCCCTCTTAAGTCATCTCTTTGCTAGCTTCCTCGGTGATAGGCTAGGGTAATACAACATCTTTATTATCGTCTGCTACCTGTCCAGAATATTTATTCTAGTACTGTGGCTCCCTAATTCCAGTAACACGGCCCTAGTCGCATTCACAGCACTCTTTAGATTCTTCTCTAGCGCGTATGTCTCCCTGCTTACACCACTGATTATGCAGCTCTTATCAATGCCTGACCTTGAGTTTTAGACGAGTATTGCGCTGCTGGCGACTGCAGTTGCTGGTATGACTACGAATCCGATCATTGGCGTGATTATGGATAGTGATGGTGGGTAGGCTGGGCTGAAGGTGTTTTCGGGGGTTCTGGCAATTGTAGGGATAAGCTTTGTGCTTGTTGCTAGGGTGAGGAGGACCGGGATAATGGTGTTTGTGCGGTGCTAGGGTGCACTGCTAAACTAGCAACTATAGAGCCACCCGGGGCATATATCAGAAGTCTCGCAAGTGGAATAAACAGCCTGTGGGCCCCTGAATCAGGTGCTACATAGAGTTCTTGGAAGGTCGTTACTGGGAAAACGAGCACGGCGAAGGTCATAATACCGAATCACATGGGGGAGTGCAAGGTGTAAATGGCGTTGAGTAGCCGCTTCGATCGACGAAGCACCTCTATAGCAATACCATCCTGGCCCAATGCCAAAGTAAACTCATTGAATTGGAGATATTTCTTTAGCTTGCCAACTAAACGTGCTCGCCGTGTATGGTATAACATGAAGCTCGAGCAAAGCAGGCGGAATAATAATACAGGTCTCCGGTCCTTCCTGAGCAATATCAAACAACGCCAGCGATTCTCCCAAACTCACTTTCAGTATGCTCCCACACCTTTCCAACAAGCCCCTCCTCTCTCAAACCCTCCAGAACCCGCAGTGTCTCAGACGACACGCATTCCCCATCGCAGTCAATCGAATACACTCCACTACCAACCTCCCCATTCACACCTTTAACAACTCCTAAAATACCCTCCCCTTCGGATTCCAACTGAGCAGCCGGATATCTCCCAATAGTTAGCAGGAAAAAAAGCCTCTCCCCACTCTCCTCCGGTGCCATCCACTCATCCGAAATAGGAACCGCCGCAGGCGCACCACCACCGCCAAGCAGACGCTGTGTAAGTGGTGTGTTCACTGCCCCGGGGTAGCCATGGATGAAGGATACCTCGGGCTCCTTCCGGGCGATGGCCTCCAGAGCAAGGGTTAGAAAACTCGCGATGTGAGGCCGGATCTGCTTGAAGGGGACCCGGAGAGCAGCGAAGTCTGATATATCAATAGGTCCTTTCATCCCGGCCCCGCCGATAGTTAACACGCGGCGAAGAGTAGATGCGCGTTGTACAAGGGGGAGTAGCTGGGTGATGAAGCGGGCCCGGGAGTAGTGGCATAGGGCTGTGAGGAGGTGGATGCCCTCCGGTGTTTCTAGTCATGTTAGTCAACATCAAATATTGATTAAGAAAAGAATTGAAATGCGGTCAAAACTGGCGGCTCCCTGACTTAGGCAGAGCATGTTCAATTCGCGTTCTTTTGACTTGATCCGGGCGCACACTTCGTCCACGACCCGGATGAGACTGA
Organism: Aspergillus asperescens; assembly: GCA_027569075.1. Taxonomy (NCBI): domain Eukaryota; kingdom Fungi; phylum Ascomycota; class Eurotiomycetes; order Eurotiales; family Aspergillaceae; genus Aspergillus; species Aspergillus asperescens. The sequence goes on along the minus strand of JAPDEH010000025.1, from coordinate 255,324 downwards.
CGTCGGCTTGGATGAAGATGTATTCCCCTTCTGGATTAAGGGACTGACACTCGGCGACGATCTGACCGGCAGCTTCCTGGGAGCGACCGACAAAGTAGGCTCGATGTTTGCGAGTATATTTCGCGAATGCCTTCAGTGTTGCTGCGCCAATGCCGCTCGTAGCCCCGACGAACAGGGCAACGAGGCTAGGAAGGAAGGAAGACGAGACTTGCGCATTGTGAGCGCGAATATCTTCAAGGGAGACCATGATTAGAGAATTAATAGTATTTGAGGGTATATTTCGTTGACTGCAAACGCCTCTTTGTAGCAGGCCCCATAACGCCGAATGGGTCTAGGCCAAACAGAAAACGCCGAACTCGCCACCGTCTGACTCTCATTCTTCTTCACAACTCAACTTCCTCCACCACTCGCTATGGATTCACGTTTGGTACAACAAACTAGGACGATAAGATCGGCCTGCGATCGGTGTCATGGGCAGAAACTCCGATGCATCCTCAAACCCAATCAGTCCCGGTGTGAGCGGTGCCTGCGACTCGACACGGTCTGTCGGTTTGCGCCTCGTGCCCCACGGGGGTCGATAAAGACTCGATCGTCGCAATCAAAGAAAACGCCGAACGAGCAGCAAGGTGACTTGCCGGAACTGCCCTTGTTGAACATCGAATCTGGTGATGGCACTGCTCCTGGCATGTCTGTGGGCAGCGAGCCGTGGTCAGACATCGCTGATATGCTGAACCAAGACGGCATCTGCCAGCTGGGACCCATAATTAACGATCAAACGCTCTTATGGTCGCCAGGGATATGTCAGTCATGGGAGCACGATATACAAGCACTGCAAATCCCACAGTCTCTATCAACGTCTATAACCCACGAACTCGCAGGTCTCAACATCGCTCTTGCTGAGCTCACAGCAAACCTGCCAACCGTCCCCGAGACAGCCACTGGTAACTCTGATAATTGCACAAGCACACGCTCAGAAATGCCCTTCGTTCTCGACGACCTGTTTCGTCTCACCACGCAGTTCACAGACCTCATCGAGAACCGCCTCGGACTCCCCAACGAAGCAACGATCCTCATGCTTGGATCCTGCCATTCCAGACTGACAGAAATATACACAACTATTTTCTCCCTGGTCCAACGATGTATCAACCATTCGTTAGGTCCCCCTCGACCGCGCCAAAACTGGGCGATTGTCCTCCCGAAAGTAGAAATGGGTTCGCTCAGTGCACCTGCCCTGCGCGTGGATGCAGAGACTCCGGCATCTGGTGCAAAGGCGTTTATGTATATGTGGATGCTCTGTGTTTTTTCGGCGAAATTGTGGACGCAGTTGAATCAAGCGTTAAGACAAGACCGGGACCGGGGCCCAGTTGTCCCTGATGGAATGACACCTTTGCGGCATATTGTCTGGACGGAAATGGTGGACAGGGCTAGGTCTATGCTGCAGAGTATCGAGAGTACCAAGACCTTGGTTCTATGATTTTCCAATATTCGACTGGCCCAGTATATAATAGCTAATACGCAAATTAATTCTAATTCTAGCAGGGATTTAATAATCCAGTAATAAGGATAGATTCTTAAGAGAGTATACTCCATGTACAACCTTACTAGATATCAGCAGGCAGGCAAGCGTTATCTCCAATAGGCGCGTAGCCGTGATATCTCCAGCCAGTCTTCTTATTAAATATTAATTCATTAAGAAAGACCAGGTCCTCCGCGGCATAGCAGCGTATATTGTCAAGATAAAGGCGCCTGAGGTACTCGTTTCTCTTCTGAGATATTCTCTTTAACACCTTTCTAGATCATTTACGTCATTGAAGCAAGCGTCCAACTGTTTGACAAGAAACCTCTACCCCTCGCTCGTGGTATAACCACCAAGCTAATTTATCCTGCATCCGCCAGCCCTCAGCAAGGAGATACTCTAGTAGAGAGTCCTCATCTGCTTTAGAGACTTTCCGAGCCCTTCCTAGCTTCCGATATCGTGGCTTTTTAACGCTACCATGGCGGAGGAGATTGTGTTGCAGGCGTTCTACCGACCGCTTCAAGACACCAGTCTCCTTCGCGATAGCTTCATGAGACCAGCCTAGGATAAGAAATCAACATATTGCTGCTCGCTGCGTGGCTCCGAGGCCTCTATTACAGAGAGGAGAGAGTTCAGGCGCTTCCGGGACAGGTTCAACAGGATCAGACCTAAAAACGCGACTTATTAGAGAAACGGCGGAATATCTATACAGATCACGAACATTACTGAATTAGGCAATCTAAACGGCTTCAAAAACGCGTTAATTTGGTATAATCCAATCCTTTAGACGATAAACTGCTGGGCTACTAAGACAAGTAGGTGATGTTACGGGAACAGCATTATTTTTGGTGGGGGCGGTAACACCACCGCCTCGATTTTTGAGCGCGGCAAATATACTCCGCAGAATCCCCGACGACACCCCCAGCCCTAACCCCATGAAGAGAGAGATCCGGCAAATGAATCGCAAATGAATCGCATGATCGGAGAGGCCCCCTAATAAGCAATATGCCCTATTGCGGTCCAACACAAGGATCTCCGCTCTAGCCGCATGCACGGGGCCTCTCCGGTAGGCTCAGTGCTGTATCGCTTGCAGGGGTTGCAGCCTCAGTGGCACAGGATTTTCACACACAGACAGGACCCGCGGATCAGGAACTGGCTATTCATTATCCCTTTTTCCCTTTTCCGTGGAAATTTCTCAAGGTGATCTTACGGATATTTTCTTGTTCCTGGGGTTTGCGCTAGATAGCCAAGAGTCATCACAGGGCCTGCAGAGACGCTAGGATGTGATTTGGATGCCTGCGATACTACAGCGGTGCGAGGACCGGCTTGGATAGGAAGATGTCTTGTAGGTTTTCATGGGCTGTACCGCCTGTGCCTCCGCCGGACAAGCAGACAAGCAGACTAGAAGAGTGCTTACTCGAGCCCACTCTGCATCAGGCGGAGCTGTCGAGTCCGATGAGCCCGAGACAATGAAGACGAGGTGGTGGGGTCCGGTGTAGGTATAAAGAGCGGAGATGTAGCCGGTTGCTAGCCGATGTGACTTGCAAGAACTAGACGGAAGACCAGAGTGAAGTCACACAATGATGTCTCCTCTTACTAGAACCGTCTTCCCCTTGCTGGCCGTTGCCGGCCTCACCGCTGCTGCAACCCCATACGCTCTGAAGTCTCCGCGGTTGACCACAGACTGGACGGAGGAGGTCGGCACAAACCCCTAGCCAGAGTACCCCAGGCCTCAGATGCAGCGGTCGCAGTGGCAGAACCTGAACGGGATTTGGGAGTATTGGAATGCTGGCGGTCCTAGGGCTGTTGATACACTGCTGTTTGGACAGTCTCTCGACACCGAGTTCCTGGTTCCATCATGTCTCGAGAGCGGCCTCTCTGGTATGTCCCCTTTTAAAGACCCTGGATAACACGGTTCTGATTATAGTAGGCCTTCAAGCAAACAGCACACTCTACTCATGGCTGTCCACTAACTTTACTGTCTTGTAAGACTGGGACGGTCAAAGGTAACGGAGAAGTTTCTCATGGCAAGACATCCAGACCTCTGCGGATGCGTATTTGAACAGTGGTGCGTTGCTATAGAAGGTCACATGATCTGTACCCTGCTATCTGCCCCAAAATGTTATGCTATTGGATAAACTGTTCACCAGTACCGGCCCGTTTGCCCCGCTTTCCTGTTCCAGTGAACCAACAAACATTATTCACACGCTCCATAATACTTGAAGCTAGTACAATCATTTGAAACCTAGAACGTCAGGTACGGGGTACTTCAATGCAAACCCACCATTTGAGGAACCCACTAGCTACTGCTGCCTTGAATACGATGGTTGCCTGAAGGGGGCAGCAGCGAGCAACCCCAAGTTTGTCACAGTTGTTTGCTTAGGATGAGTCAACAGGACCTCCTTTTCCATAGCTTGGAATGATATGATTGGTCACGTCGTAGCAACTGTACACAGCCTCATAATAGTATTCGCAGCCACAATGATTCAATGGGTGACTCGATACAAGTCACCGTAACTGATAAAGCAATAGCAGACCCAAGTCAATTCGTAACCATAAAACAGACACAAAATCAGCTTAAGACAATTACTCCACCATGTCTACTAAAGTGTCCATCCAAACCCCTTTCTCGCGCGACCCAGCTCAACGATTGCATCAGAGGTCAAAGCATCAACAGAACCACAAGCACAAGAGCCACCAAAAGGCTCCATCCCAACAAACTCAGGGCCTCAAATCCTCTTTTCTCGACCACCTCTTCGCCCTCCCCGGAGAACTCCGCCTACAAATCCACCGCCAAATCCTCGTCCGACCATGCAAATTCAACGTCCGCCACAGGGACACCTGCGACGGCCACCCCTTCATCACCCCTTACTCATACACATTCCGAAACACAGATATAGTCCTGCGCTGCGCAAACTGCCGCATCGAGCCATGGGGTCATTGCGATATGGAGCGGACATCCGACAGTCCAGTGCGGAGTCAATGGGCACGTCCCAAGAAGAACCCTTTCTTCTGCGACGAGTGCTACCCGGATAAGCAGATTGAGTTTGGGCTTGAAAGATGTCCGGATCTAAAGGGTGTTAAGTGTCTCTGCGCGCGTCATGACGGACTCGGCTGGTTGCGGGTTAACCGCCGGATATATGATGAGGCATCCCCGATTTTCTGGAAGGAGAACACCTTTGCCTTTGAGAGTGGGCGGTTGCTATCGGATTTCCTGGAGGAGATCCCTAGTGAGAAGCGGGCGATGATTAGAGAGATCAGCTTTCGCTCGCCGACTGACACGTTCATGGAGGTTGAGGAGGTGGCCCGGTGTTGGCCGCTTCTGCAAGAAAGTCCTGGACTGAGAGAGCTGGAGCTGGATGCTAGGTTTCTTGATGATTTTGTTTGTGTGCTGGGATTAAACACGATAACTGTTCGAAGTGTACGCTTTGTCCAGATGGGCCCATTGGATAACTATAGGGAACAGATTCAACGACGCTTTATCTGGCCGTTAGCTTCGAATCGTGGCGCATATTCAGATCGACTGGGTGATAAGCTGTCGGCCAGTATGATGCAAGCGCCTATTGATGAGGAATACCTTCGACAGGTATTCCAGAAGCGTGAGCGCCTAAAGCAATTGGCGGGTGGTTAGATGACTTGGTTGGTCTGGAGTATGATCCAGATTATACAAGGTTGGATGTGGTGAAGGTATAGACAAATAACGCTCTATTGATTCCACAAACTAGAATTAAAATGGTCATTGCCAACCAGTCATAGTTGTCCTTGTCTAAACATGTCTACAGCACAACAGGACTCATGTTTATAATATTGTTCGACGGCCTCGTGATGGTCGCCCAATGGAGACCGAGGATTACCTTTCCCCAGAAAACCCGAAGTCATTCTTTATCCTTTCGATCAATGGCTGATTCCAGAAGCGTAACATCCGGGTGGTCGCATATCATCCGTTCTGGTGTATAAATGCAACAACATTGACACGTCCAGAACAGAACGAATGGGGAAAGGCTCTTTACTTATTCAATGCCTGCTCTAACTCCTCCGTTCGCTTCATGTAACCTTCTGTTTCTCGGCGGAGTGATATCAAGTCTGCCCCTTAGCCTGGCTCACTTCAGTAGATGCAGCAGCCCATGGGATCTTATAAAACGATCGAACGACTGTGCGCAAAACTCCAGAACATGGACAATCTACCTACCTTCCTAATACAGAAATACCATGGACGCGACTAGAGGCCATGTGAGTCGATCAAAACTCATCAGTAAGCCGCCATTGTTGGAGATGCCAAAGCATTTAGGTATCTATCGTTGATTGCCATTTTTGCCTCTTAAGGGAAAGATCCCAGGATGCGCAGGTTCAGGAACTGAGCCGTTCTGTGGAGTCATTGGAGGCCTACATATCCTCGCTCCTCATAGTGAGGCCATTGGACACTGTATCGAGTGTATGTTCGCCAGTAGCGGGGCAACCCTAGACTGGGATGATACTGTGCTACGCACGTCCTTCGCGGAACTTGTAGTCAGACCGCTCCAAGAGAACGTTCCAAAGCGACTTCGGTAGTTGGAGGACTTCATGTTGTCTTAGGATGCGCTACCATACCTCGCATGCGATTCTTCACTCATCAAGGCTTGATACCAATGAATCAGAAACTTCCGAGCCCTCGAGGGACCCGCGAGTCAGCCCTGTCCATCAATCATCAAGAGCCCGGACCATCTCAGCGCGCATAACAGCCTGATTAATACTTATTTCTCCTTAATTTATTTGCGAATCTCACATCTGCCCTTTGTCCATTCTACGCGAAGACATATCTTCTGAGAGACTTATTGCAGTTGAACTTTGTGAGGTCCCCCAGTGCATCAAACCTTAATGACTACCCACGGATGACAAGACCACCTACCGAGAACTGAAATGATTGAGCTTACATACGATAACTACACATGTTTATGGAATATCCTTAACTACTGTGCGACAACTGTCCCCGTCACATACGTCTTGCTGAACGATATCAGGCTAGACTACAAGCCCTGGAACGCTACAGGGTCCAGCATCTGGGAAAGATACTTTCCTGACAAGTTACGCGGAGCTCCGGTGGCGGTCTAGTTTGTTGGGCTGGTGGCTAAGCGAAGAGTATTATCTACAGGTGTATGATGATTCGATAGAGATGCTTTGATTGAATTCGAACGCAAGATTTCATCCTGGTCCAATATGTTGGTTGGTCGAAATAGAAATAGACTATATACTCTCTACCTATACCTACCTGAGAAGCTGTGGAGTTTTCCCATAAATTGCTTGACAATCTCCCTTCCAAGAGCTTATGGGTCTTTTTTAGTGGCTTGACAGTAATCCTTATGGTTTATAAGTTCCTTTCTCGGGAAGATACAAATGCTCCCCTACCAATGACATGATACAGTCGCGCAAGTATCCTAGAGTCGACTCTGTCCATTGTGATCCAAATGCCTTATACCAGATTCTCATCTTTTAGATATACCAGCTCATCATTCCTGGCTTTATAAAACCCTCCAAAAATCCCCCCAGTCTGCCTGAATATTCCATGTGCTAGCTGCCTAGTCCGGGGTCCTTTACTCCGTAGAACTAGACCAAGACCCATGATCCGCCGTACACTTCTGTATATCCGCCTGTAGATGGTCACTTGTGGTCAGCTTTGATTGATCACCTGTGTGCTGTTGTTCCCAAACGAGATGGTATATGCCGAGGATAGAGGGCTCGGGATATCCAGGAGCCAGATGTCTTCCATTAACTATGAAGGTTGTAAGTTATACATTAGAAGATTCGACCCTCACGGAACAGGGAATGTACTAGTAGCTTCGGTGTATTAAATCGTTATTTCCCATCGATCTGAAAATCGCTCACTAAGTAGGTTCACCAGACGCCGTCTAATGAGATAGTGATGTGAGATTTGCTGGCTGATTCCGTATTTTGTATGCAATCTATATGAGATCAGACCGGGGGGCCGCGGAATCATCACAAGCTTTTATAGTATTAGGATAGAAGCGCTTCATACACATATGTCCACGGAGATAGCCACCTCAGGGCAAAATATCATTCCAGGAGAAGCGCTTCTTCAGTGCAGCCACTTGCAGAGAAATCACCCACACTTGAGGGCGTTAGGGAACCAAAGCTAGTGAAGGAAACATACATTCAACTCAACTACTAGAAACGTACCGTACCTAGAATAGGCTGCCACACTAGATTACCCCAGGAATAAGTCTCCACGGAACAGCCCTACAATATTCCTCCCATTGAGGGCCATATTTTGCCAAACATTTCTTCTCGTCTCGATAACATCGGTGGATTACCAGGCCTGTGACAAATAGAGCTTCTGTCCAAGGGTATAGAGAGGTAAATCCACAGGTAGCACACATGGCAAAAGTAAAGAGTACGTTGCCAAGGTAGTTGGCATGCCGAACAAGTCCCCACCAGCCTGGGTTTAAGGTCAGTGTATATAATGCAGAGAAAGAGGAATGGGTAAACTTCAATTACCAGAAGTCAAAAGTAGGGACCGGCGCTTATTCCCATCCTGGGAGATGTAATCGCACTCAATGTATTCTGGCTTACGTCCCCATATTATGCATTGACCCTGTGTTTCCCGGAACAAAGTCTTCTGATGGTTTGCCGATGTTGAGAGGAATAAACCAAAAGCGAATATTGCGGCGAGAGCAACCTTGGTTTTTTCTGATAACTCCACGGGGTTACGAGACAGAAACTGTGTCTGTAGCGAATATATAACTGGCATGAAACATGAATAGCCGTAGAGGTAGTAGAATCCAAAGTGCTCGTAGGCAATATCGAATGTGTCGATGAACCTTTGATACTGCATTAGCATTACTACACAATTGATATACTTAAGAGGCTTGGGGGTATATTTACCACCTCTCATGCAAGAAGAATTCCAACACAATTAGCATGCGGAAAATAACCAGAAGACAGATCGAGTCGCTTAGATATCCGAAATTAGTATACTGTAGAGTAGCAAAAGTGAGGTCCCTATAATACCACATTAGCCCCATCTCCTGACTAGATGGCAGGTTATGAACATACATAATGTTCCAGATGATCATGCCTCCCGCCCTCGTGCTGTGAAAGTGCTTCATGTCGAACGCTCTCCCTATCCTTGGATGGAACTCAATCCCGAATAGTATATCGGAAAACAGGTGGCCTAGACCGAGTCAATAGGTCGAACGGGACTTATAAATTGAGACCAACCTGTCACTTTATTGTCTTCAGGATTAGACGGGCAGATGAGGCCCTTGGCATAGAAAACAAGAGAGCTAACGAGCCCATACATGATGACTGTCCACAAGAACCCCTCCCACCGGTCGGTAATAAAAGTTGCTGGGGATAGGCCAGATACGGAAAGTATAATAAATGCTGTAAGGGTTGCAGCCCAGGCAAAAAGTCCATTAAGGCGGTATCCAAGCTGCCTCCCTGAGGGTGTGTACTGGCCAAGGCAAACAGGTCCGGGGAGGGAAATATAAAGCATAGCTTGGAATATAGTCCATCCAATATAAGCAAGGGCCGCATAGATATTTGGGCGTGGGAAATGAGACAGAAAGAACTTGCTAATTCCTTCCGCATATAGGCTCTGCGCTGCTTGTGACATCGACATCGCGAAATATTCGTATGTGATCCAATAGAACAGCATAAAAAAGACACTTGAAATCATCACGCCAAAACAACACAGCTCATAACTAGTTGCTCCCAGCCATGCTGGGAGCATAGTTTTGTGAGAACTTAGCTTTGACATGATAGAGAAAAAGAAACGGATGAGATATCGTTGTGTAAGGTTATTCTATCGTATATAATTGAATTGCAAATTAGGTGGCTTGGGTGGTCACAATGGATGCTAATAGATATATGTTTAAGATAAGTCTTGAAGAGGGCTGCTTTGAGGGTATATATTGAAAAGACTTCTGGCATCTAAGACTGGATTATATTTGATCAACAATAAAGTTTGCTTCCTCGCATCTAGCAACCATGGTAAACTTGTGCTGGGGTATCTTCCTTGAGTGCATGATTTTGTAATAGCCAAAAAGAAGTTGAAATCAAAAATATGGTCTCCTTGAGTGAACAGCGTCACTACTAAGACAAATTCATACCGTTTCCATGAAGCTCTAAGGTTATATGTAACGTATGGATTTACGGAGTACCAGGAATTGTCTGGATCTGACGTGTTGCATCTGGAGAGCCATGCACTTAGGGCTTCTTGGGCTCATGTGGTGGCCCGCCCGCTTTTGGAAAATAATGTAACCCTATCATGCATAACACACTCCGGCGGTTCAACCCTACATGACAGCTACAGGTCTTTCCACATTGGTTTCAATAAAAGTGGGGGGAGAGTCATGAGCAAGATACACTAATATCGGATAGAAGGATGATGAGATTGAAACCTTGTAAAAACTATCATATTGCGTAGATGAAATTTCTCAGTATTCTTTTACCCTGCCCTGTTTGCCGAAGCCTAATCCAGGCTTTTCATATGTTGAACATAGATAGTCCCATGTGCTAGTAAATTGGCTAAAATTTACTTTCACATTGTGGTGGTGTACAGTATGAGGAGATGGACGGTTATCATCTGTATACAATCATCATTCATTTGTCTTGAGTATGGGATGGATTGCATGTTAACTTACGGTTTATTAAAGACCACAGAGTGCATCCGAGGACAACCAATAGAAACGTGATGTCGGACAAGGGCAATAAAAACACAAAGATTAAAATTTGAAAGCTCATAATGGATGCCTCGATCGGGTGAAACGCATAAGCTGCGAAGGGAGTAGGATCGATGTATCTGGGCAACTGCTGTTAGCATTTCCACTGGAAAGTTTTCATCAAGAGGTCGCATACTTATGATGCTGTTTATGGATCAGGCTAAATAAAGTCGGTGTGTGGAGAGCTCGGTGAACCCAGTACACATAGGTGTCATTGAAAAGAAAAAATAGAACGAAGTTCCTCGCCTCGGTAATCCAGCTGAATTCGGAAGCAGAGAAGCTATACAACTTCGAGTATCCCTGGATCTGGGCCACAATTACTGGGAGAAGAAAAATGTTCCCGATGAAAATGCCAGTTATTGAATCCTGAATCTCCTGTTTTATCTGAGATTTCCGATGGTTTGGACGGTACAGGGATGTCCATTCAGATAGGAGAAAGAAGCATATGGTAGCCAGAGTAATGTATAAGACAGTTAGAGACACTCTGGATTCACAATTAGTAAATATTTGGGAGTACAGGTTCAAGCTAGACAGTATTGAGGACATACTGGATAAGGATGTAACTTGACAGTGCCTGGCGGAATGCACTATCGCGTTCTAATAGTGCTGTTTCAAGCACAGTTGCACAAGACTTAGGATGGGCAAAAGGTTCCATAAAGAGCCATAAGTCTGCATAGAGCTTGTCAAGGAACAAGGGATTGAGATAATCGAGTACTATGTCCATCGCGTAGCGGAGATCAAAACAGTGAATGCAGTTTTAAGCAAGTAGTGATTAAAAGGATTAACTGATTTAGCCAGTTCATGGGCATTCCCTAGTGTTTAAATTGTTGCTAAGGTTTCGTACTATACATTTGTCCTATATTTGGATCTAAGGTGTCATTATATACACCTTACTTTTGCTTATAATCTCTAACTTCAATTATAGAGTTCACATGCAACAGTACTTGACCCTTGTAACTTAAGCTTTCTATTCCCATCTTAGTTACATCATTCCTCTGAATGATGAATGTAACCATATATTTTTGATGCTATCTTTGTAGCAAAGTCATCTCACATCTTATCAGCTTACAAACTCAACCCGTCCTACAAATGCTTCTTAACAGTACGTGGCCACTCACAACGTAAACATCTTTTCTGGATTACAGCTCCAGAAATCTCGCATAGAACACGTAATTGTGGTATAGACTTTTCTCCTGTCCACTTCCAACAGGATGTGACACTGACCTCATGAAACTTTACCTATTCCAGGTCAGAGTGTTCTAGATGTCCGGAGTTTCATCCAGCGTTGACTGTGAACACCACCTGATATGTTGGACGATCAAAAGCTGTCCTCATTGGATCGTTCGGTGATCCAGCTAGGTAGACTTGAAGATTGTGACAGTCTCCATAGAACATGTTGAGAGTGCAGCAGTCAACGAGATAAGCTATCTATGAAGGTACCAAATTCAGCGTAATGATGATGTTTGGTTGCTCTGACATAAACTCTTGAGGATGAGCTAATCTTCGGCGCTGCTTGTAGTGCCCAACCTCTTTATGTTAGCTGGAATTATGCTAGACTATTTAAGACAGTGGTTTAGGTGATTCACGGTTCTTTACAGCTCAACTATCAGTTTAATATATTCCCAGATCTTTGCCTGCCATATCATTACTAAGAAGGCTTAGCAGCAGTATGATCATGCCCGCTATTGTTGCCTCCAGTAAGCGCTCATTCAGGAAGAGAAAATATATATACAGATTACGAGGACCTTGATGAATATACTAACCATAATATAGTGCCTGAAATGAGTATATCTTTCTGCATACTCTTGGTGATTGGGGTCGGAGTCTTCACAATCCTTGTCAATAACGCAATAAACCGTGTGTCTAAGACTCACAAGGTAAGGTATATCTAGCCCCGTGTGGGAAACCTAAAATCTAAATCCAAGCTCTAGGAGTCTTACATACTACCGCTCCCACCGCATGCGATGCTAACTGTATGGATGTTATCACCAAAAAAATTAAGATCAAGTCAGCTGATGTGAATCAGAACGAGGAAATCCTCAGCACGCCAGTGGACTCACTCCTGAGGACTATGAGGCAGCTTGGGCCTATATTTTCTATAACCAGAAACCACAAGGTGAGGAATATAATATTCAGTTACTCTCTATTTATTACAGAAAGATTGCTAGAGTTAATGCACAGACAGAGGGAATATATAGTATCAAAAGAGTTCACTCCTTGGGTTCTCACAGACGATACGTCATTTAGCTTTATAGGCGGAGCAATCCAGGTGCGCATGTTTCTCTCGTTCATGAGACTTGATAATCTTCGGTACAAACGGACAACTTGCTGATCAGGCAGTCAAGGCACTGAATTTGGGATGGATCTATCGTCTGCATCAAAATACCTTCTTCAAGGATCTGGAAGTTACGGCTAGAGAAGCGTTAATTCGCCGCTTGGATGCAATCACCCCCAGAGGTACGGGCACCACAGAATGTAGTTGATTTGTCCAATTCTAATAAGGCACAGTGTGGGAGATTGTCGATCGCTGCACAGCTGACTTTGCCAATACGGCACAAATGCAGGATTCCGTGGATATACGTCCTTATGTTAAGTCTACTATGGCGGAGGTAACCATTGAGCTCTTCTTTGGTGAAGTACGGGGAAGCCCATCAATACAGATTGCATACGAAGATTTCTCTAACCTGTGGGGCAGGAGTATCTGTCCGAGAAGAATCGTAAAGGGGTTGTGAAGAATGTTTCCAATGTCGGGGAGGTAATTGGCATGTTTCAAAGCCACTCTTTCTTGGGACGAAACTATCCTTCAATTTGGAAAGCTTGGACTTTGTTAGTATCGCAAATATGCATCCGTCTGACATGCCGGGAAACTGATGGTTATTCAGAATGAAAACGCTCGCGTTTAGGTTTCCAGTTGATTTGGCAGGGACATACGGCCGTCAAATGTGGACAGACATCTCGACAAGACAGAGTGGTCCTACCATTCCCCCGGAAAAAAAGGTCAGTAACAGTTTATTCCTCACTTGAGATATGCGTGATTTAAAAGCTTACCATTGCGCAAAAGACTGTGCTGCACTACCTTACTGAAAAGTATGCTACTACTGATGGTCATGTGCCTTTCATATCCAAAATATGGATTATTGTTATTATGCAGGCATTGCTCTTTGCCAGTCTACATCAAACGTGAGTGAAGAGATGAAACTGTTGATTTTGGAGTAGTGTTAATATCTTGCAGTACAACTGTGATGGTCTATATGATATTCCATTTGGCCCTCCGACCTGACTGTCAAAGGCTACTACGCGAAGAATTACAGCACATCTCAGATAGTAAAACCCCAAGCGAACCATCATCTAAGGTAGACACAAGTTACCTTAAGAAGGCTGAACGCACAGACTCCTTCATCCGCGAGGTATTGAGAATGAAAGGCGATCCAGTTAATACAGCCAGGCGAACTATGAAAGATGTTGAAATAGGGGGGTATATTATACCAAAAGGTTCGCACTCTTCTCCAGAAAGTTTTGAGCACTAATGACATTGTGTAAATAGACTGCATTGTGATTCCAATGACATATCTCTCCCATAGGGCTCCCGAGTTTGTCACAGGGTCTCCGGATGAGTTCCAACCTCTGCGTTGGGTCGGCACTGGAAAATCAGCGGCCATGACAGGGCTTGGAAGCTTAACTTTTGGCCTGGGCAAATGGGCTTGCACAGGTCGTTCGCTTGCAATTGCAGGTCTGTGTACCCCAAAGAAGTTGCTGTTTTCGTGTTGAGGGTTAACAATTCACTAGAAATCAAAATAACAATACTATCACTCATACGGCATCTACACTTCGAGCTTGAAAATAAAAAGTATGACGTTATTGATCCATTCCATACCCTCAGTGCTGCCCCAGAAGGCCGGCTGTCTATGGACAAAGTTACAAAGTTTGAATGAGCTAGCCACACTCAGAGGGTAACATTTGACCGCGCATATAACTAGTGGGAGGTAGCCAAAGCCAAGGCTGCTGCTGGCCCAGACTTGGAGAAGGCGGTTGACCCAGTCTTTCAGACGTGTCTGATCTGCTTCTGGAACCTGTACATGGGACCCCAGTAGCCACAGACATAATGATGTATGTGGTCGAGCCATGGGCATTTGTTGAGGGGGGATGGCGGGGAGACTGTTGCAGGTAGAGGAGAACCGGCGGTATTTTATTAGAACTAGGAGACAAGTTTTGCTGAGTATTTTTAGTATATCCGTGAGCTTCCGCCCCGGATGAGGGTTTCACTTGGAACATGAGAGTCGGGAGGAGGTTTAATCTGATCTTCAGGTAAAAGTTAATTGCGATGGACTTTTCCAAAAGTCAGCTCTAGTTACGATTTCAATTGAGGGCCTCACGGGCCCAAATTAGTACGATTGGAGACGGTTTCCTAATGAACAAGGCTGAGAGTGGCCGGGGGGGAAGGACAAAGCTCAAACATATAGAGATGGCTTAATTACTAGTATTCTATGTTTGAATATATAATGCGATGGGTAACATATTCCGACTGTCATCTGCTTCCTCCAATGTGACGCATTATGCAACGTTTCTTGACCGACCAACCTTGCAGCCAGCTGTTAACACGCTTGCTTTTCTCTCCCCCCCAAGTGCTGTGGGCCTTGCATCGCCTCCAGCGCCCATCCCTGGGCATGGTCTCTCTCTTCAAATCCACTCTATCTCAACTAGGGTATGAAAAATAAATTTTCCGTATGGGCATGAGTTCATCCATATGCCTGCTTCACCCTCACGGTATCAGACCATGCCTCAAATGGCACTGTCTCCATTATCGAGCGGTGCTGCCTGCTAAGGGCCGAAATCTCCCAGTCTCGCCGACAAGCAGCGCAATGTGAGCTGTGGCCTGCACTTACGAAATGAAACTACCTTATCCATTGATCATTTCCTAAAGCACCTCAGCTGCCAAAACCAGTGACCATCCATGGATATCATCAGATGCATCAGTAGATTGCGGCAAAACCGCCATTGCGGTTTTCGGTCAGTACTTTGCTAACCAAAAGAACCACCGCACATTTGCAGTTAGCCGTCAGGTAACCATAGTTATACACAGCCCAAAAAGCGTACTAGCATAATTCACGCTAGGCTGAGGCTCCCTGCTACGAGACTACCAACCTCCAACAGCAGAACAAGTAGTTGTTTAGTACTCGCTAAGGACAGGCAATATTAGTGATTTTAACTGGAATACTTTATATTTTAAGCATCATCATGCCTGCAGTGCAGTTGTTGCGACCGCGATTAAGAATGGAACCAATATACTTTACATTCTAGTCGCGGTGAACTTAGGATAGATGAAGAGAAATAGGATCCAGACCGTTTTGTTGTGGTAGGCTCCTGGATGCCTATTAACTAGCAATATTTATTAAAATAGCCCGAAGTAACAGGAAGCTATTTGAATCTCCCGTTTTACTGCTGGTGAACCGCAGTGGCTCGTAGTCTGCGGCTCATAGTCCGGCTCAAACTATAAGCAGATGGTCTGAAGACATGGTAAAAGAGACGGGGGTAGGGCTGCATACAAGCTAGGTCTGGAGGTAAGAGAAGTTTGCAGAAACTAGGGCTCATTTAGCTCGTTTCCATCTA
Source organism: Aspergillus asperescens (assembly GCA_027569075.1). Lineage (NCBI taxonomy): Eukaryota > Fungi > Ascomycota > Eurotiomycetes > Eurotiales > Aspergillaceae > Aspergillus > Aspergillus asperescens. Next base: position 239,484 of record JAPDEH010000025.1, on the reverse strand, counting down.
TGAAACCCTGTTGAAGCCGACTTCAAAAAAATGGGCTACTTAAACACCACATAGAACTCCTATCTATCGTCCCTATCCATATAAAACTACTCCGGTGTCAAGAATCTTATCGATCTCCTCCTCAGAGAGCTTCCTGCGTGATGAGATGACATCATTAATATGAATCCACCACGCCATCAAGGAGTCTGGGCAAAGTAGGGTTGACCCGGACAAGGGAAACTCAACCAAGAGTTGCTCAAGCTCTAATATAAGCTCCTTCTCCTCGTCGTGGATTTCGCTTATCTCCTCTGCGGGGATCTCTTTATCTTCAAAGGCCCCATGCACGCATGTGTGAGTAATCTTCACCGCTTGACACGCGATAAAGCGGAGGACACAAGTAGCAAGGTGCTCTTGGGCAGCGGGCTCCAGTAATGGTATCATGTTTTGCAGCATTGTTACCAGTATTAGTAGAAGGTCTTCTATACGCCTATCGGGCCATTTTGTTCGAAAAACCACATTTAGAAGCCTTGTAAGCCCAGAGCAACCATCCAGAGAACAAAGGCAGCAGCAATTATCGGAGATATTATTCTCCAAAATTCTGCGCATTAGTGACTTGGACTCTGTGCTTAGTTGAAGCATTTCTGAAGCAGCATAAGATGCACTTTCCATTGAATGCAACATCTTGCCTACATCCTGTCCCAGGTAATGGAGGGCAGTAGTGGAAGACCATGACTTCCGACGGTCAAGGTCAGCCCCTTCTGTGATGAACCAATTTGTCTTCATTAGAAAAGTGTCCAGACTGCAAGGCGGCGTATTGTGCCATAAATCCATAAGGGGTGTTCTGTGATATATGTTCTCCTTATCCACATCCCGGAAGCCGGTATCCCATAGTAGATCAGCGAAGTTCAAATTGACCCCTATGCAGTTATACACAGACCATTCAAACTGCTCCTCGAGATGATCGGTGTTGATAAGCTCTTCTTTTAGAAGTTGATAAACTTTATAGGCCTGAATGTCCAAGAGACAATCTGACTTAATACCTAGATGACATGTCGCTTCATCTGGCAAGTATCTGTGTGCTAAGACTAGCAGCTGCTTTCTGCGTCTAGCGAGTGCCTGTACCACCAAATCCCAAATTACTGGATTATGATGTTTAGCAGCGGCTTCCAACGCCCAACGGCCAAAGGTGAAACGGCCGGTGCTAATCAGGAGTCTGAAACTTTCCTCGCAGTCTGCTTCACATGCTCGTATGAGACAGGTCTCAGTCGGCGTATTACCATGTTGAAGAAGTAAAGCCAGTCCAGGAGGCCATTGTGTATAAGAGTCGAGCCAGGGTTGCAAATTAATGCCTTTTTGTAGGAGTGACAGTAGTTGATTTCTTGACGCATATATAAGAGGCTGTAGTTCCTCCGGAAGATCAATATCTAAGAGAAATTAGCTTTCGTCATCCATTTCCGCTGAGAAATATACCTTGGGGCTCTTGTTCATCGTGAAGTTTCCATACAAGTTGGATGCTGTAATCTTGCCACAGAGTACCATTCTGACGGCCATCATATCTGTTCATATAGTACGATGGGCCCAACGTGTTCTGATGATGCGTCCAGTCAAGAGCTTGGTAGGTCATGTAACCTCCGGAATTTAGCAAATCAGAACAAATATCAAGAGTACCCTGCTGCTGACGGTGATTTCTACAGTGATAGACCATTAAGTCCGCCGGAGTTTTGCCATAATCATTGACACAATCTGGTGATAGACCTGTTCGTAGCATGGAATTGATAAAAGCACGCCAAATCACCCATGAGTTGGTATCCCACTGATGGCTGTACATTTGCCATTTAGCGATTACCTGATTCGATAGTCAGAAAAAGAACGTTCGCATGAGGACTATCCTGGTAAAAAATAATTGAAGCAGATTGAGCCCACGAAAAGAGACTCACGTGTAAGATTGTATCACCATCTGGTAAGGTATACAAGTATGCTCCTTTATCGTTCATGAACAGTTTCAGTAGCTTCTGATGGACGCGTCCCATCTCAATACCGGCCGTTTGTGGCTCTAACTTTTTCTCTGTCTCCCTGAGAAGACGGAACACGGGCGAGTCCACTGGTACGAGCGGACGGAACTGAAGGTTTGGGAGAATGGAAAAGCCTCCAGCTCCCTTTTGGATGATCAGTGATGCCAAAACTGAGAATTGGAACATTTTGTTCCAGAATATCCATTTTCTGAAAAACAAAATGATCTCTTTGTTTTTGCCGTGACTTGGGCAGACGTGTTCACGGGCCGGGTTCAAATTTCCCAATGTCAAAACAGTAGACTGACTGCGATAGGAACAGGTGCACCTGTTTCAGTTTCTCCCGTAGTGACGGGTCGTCAGGCGGACTATATCATTATTTTCTTCTCGCCGGCCATCAGACATTGTTCCTAGTGAAGCTGTTATTGGGGCCGGACGGTTTCCAGAGCCACGAATGTTCAATTCCTGGACGCAAGCAGTCAGTGTTTCTGCGATCATAGTGAGGCACTCTGGCCACAGTGACGTCCGTACCACCTGATTCAGCTGCTGCTCAAGCATATTCAATCTGTCATCAATGCCAATACTACTTTGGTTCAGACGATTTGTGACTTCCAAAATCTGGCTGGTCTCTGACACGATGTGGAGCTCGTTAGTAGCAAATGAATCTGCCTCTGGCTGCTCGTCATCATAGAACTGTATCATATCCAGTCAGTGAGAAGCATGCCGTGTTTGTTTTTTTCTTCTTTCTTTTCACTGTTCACGTACATGGTCAGCATTTGAAGGGAAGTATTGAGGTTGGCCTGCAACCAATTCAATGTTTCCATAAGTGCCATTAGGGTCTCGCGCCTAAACGGGTATAACATTCGGTTGATCTGGGGTTTGAATCCGATACAAATGCTGGAGCCATTCGGTAGAGTACACTTTTTCAGAATCATTTCGAGTTTGTTTAGCCCATCTTGACAGGACAAAATAGAGCCATGCGCGACTGTTGTGCATTGAGCGGTCGAGGAGCCAAATGGTACAGGCGCCTCGATGACGACCCTATGTAATGCCTTCAGTATACCCTCCAAGGCCGTTATTCGAGATGTGATGTCGCTGATTTGTTCATGAAATGCCTTGAATGGCCCATAATAAGCGAGTAGGCCCTGGCAGATTGAAAGGCCGAGCGATATGACGCCCACTGCGCTACCAGTCACAGAAACAGGATCAGCCATCAGGGAGGAGTCGCAGTCTGTACAGTCACTGAGAATGCAGGTAAATATGGAAGAGAAATTGAATCGCGGAATTATAATTCGGGCGAAGAAATATCTAGTAGCAAGGACTGTCTGGATTTTAGAGCTGCCCAAGGCTGTGTTTCAGCTCGCGCCCATCGTCCACAAGATGCTCTAAGCCTCATTTTCTAGCCAACCATTCCATATCTAGGGCGGCAATGATATGGTCGAGAAGCCGTGGATAACTAAACAACCGAAAGCACGAACCCCAATCCATGACTAACTACGAAAACCACTTCTGCCAGGAACTTCTCCGCGTCCTACAAGACCTCGACAAACTCCTCCCATATGAGGATCCAGGGTTAATCCAGCCATTCCCTCTTTTATTTCGTATGCCCTTGCTTTGTTCCCCGCGTGATGTCCAACGTCTACTGCGCCTTTTGCGGAGTAATCCTGCTGCGAGATCCAGACGGAGATGAGCCAGGGTCCGCACCTCTCCGCGCTCGCCCGTGGTACGCGCAGGTGCGAGGATTGACCACTACGGATACTGGTGATCACGCTGCTCTCACCGGGGTAGGGTTGATTTACGGCCAGAACGTTCTCCACGCCCCGGTTGATAGCAATCTGTCTTATGTCGAGGCCGAGTTGCTGGGGGAATGGGGATTGTCCACCACGAAATGGGGATCTTGGGCATTCGGGGTTCACCACTCCTGCTGGCAGATACTTCGCCTTAGACTCAGCCACTTGCATGAGAGTGAAATTGCTACTTTGGTCTTTCACCAGCTACTCTGCATTCCTTGCGTTGAATCATCTAGGTTCGACTTTGGACACGACTACGATGGCGCTAGCCAAACACACAAGGCATTTGGGCGACCGCAACCAGTGGATAAGACTTCATCTCTTTACGCTAACCCTTGCAGCGTCCCATCACTAAATACATTGGAAATAAGAAGGCCCCCTCCCTCCGCCGCCTCGCATCATTTGCAGAGCGGCAGCTCTCGCAGTTTCGGTTCCCTGTCTCCGGAGCTGATATATGAGATCTTATCGTATTTATCCTGCAAAGACGCTGCGGCATTCAGGCTTGTACATCGGAACTTTGCTGAACTTGCGGCTGTGAACAGTCTACCTCAGTCATATTGGCAAACCCGATTTCTCCTCGGCCAGGAGGCGGACTTCATGTTCCCAAACCTCACAGACAGGCGAGACTGGCGTGGACTTTTTTTCGCAGTAAGAGGCTCGCTACAAGGCGGACGGAATCTCTCCTTGCTGAACCGGAGAAGGATCCGCAACCTGATTGAGCCCATTGCTCTAATTGTGGAACAAGATGCCGCTTCACCACCCGGTCTATATGGCACCGCAGTCGACCCAGTACCGAATCAAGAGGTCCGATTTCAACTGTTGAGCACCGAGGGTGCTGACCATCCACCTCGACTATTGGAAACATCTAGCTCGTTCACCGGGCAGGTTACCTCTACTAGGGCGAATGAACCCCTTCACGATGGATGCCGTGTTCTCTATCATAGAGCACAGCCGCCACTCTCGTATCCCCGCCAATATGATCAGGGAAGCATAGCAATATCAACTCGCCAGATCGGAGAAATGACCTTTATATCGGGACTAGGGATATTTCCATCTTCCATAGGTGACGACGCTACGCATATAGTTGGGTTTCATGATCCCTTCGCTGCAAAATGGGTTAAGATCCCACCTGCCTCGGCTATCGAACATATCTACGTGGCTCTATCTTCGAAAGGGCTGGCAGGGGTCAGGTTCATTTTCACTAATGGTACTGCCTCTCCCTGGACTGGGGTCAGCGAAGGTCCAGGAGTTGCGCAGGGTTTATTGACCGCTACTGGCAAATCGTGCCTCAGTTATCTATTGGCAGGGCTAGACGTAAGCTCTCACCAGCCCTCCTTTAAATGCCTTCCTGATGTCCTAATCACCCACATCTAGCTGTATAAAATAATCTCTTTGGACATCTATAACTTAATCAATAACCCAGATTTTCCTTCTGGGGCATCTTCTCAACCAACGGTTTTACATCCGCAGTCTCATCTATAGATACCTTATATACCGACTTACGACAGTCTACAACTAAGTGCTCTTTACCCGCCTCTGCCAATTCTGCTCTTTGAGCCGCTCCTTAATATTGACTTTGGCGGCCCGGGCGGTCTGTACCTAAGCCGGCTGACTGAACTTGTGTGTTACATGGGCTACGATCCACACCGAGTCCTTGGAATGGAGGCCATCTACGCAGATGGTAGGTCTGCACTTTTTGGCTCTAGACGTGGCTGCGAGCTGTCTTTTGCTATTGGCGGTCCGGACGGTGAGCGTATTACTGAGATCGGTATCCTGAACTATCTCGAGGACTACCGTGGCGTGCAGACCACCATGAACACCCAGGTCGCCTCCAGAGGCCTCTGTGGTTTACAGGTCTGTTGTTCACGCTGCTCCACGAACACAAATGTGTGGGTATTGACCAACAAGGACAGGTCACAACAAATCATGGTCGGAAGGCCACGTTTGCTACGATTCGGTCTCGCTTGCAAACTGATATTGACACAATACAAGGGCTAGAATTTGGCCATATCATCACTGGGCTTGCGATCCGTCGGATGGTATGTGTTCCATATCTCAGAAAGCAAGAAATATGAGATGAGGTACTAATTACTCCCTCTCCCCCTTAGCCATCACACGATCCCTTTATCCGAGTTGCTCTCCAATCTCAACCATCGGCTAAGCCCCCCTTACCCTTGAGCGATAAGCGTCAACCTCTTCACCCGTCCCCCGAGACTGAGACTCGTCGGGCCTCATTGGAGTCTGACAAAGAGTTCTCAAATTTCGTCATGTGCCCGTATGGCGGTGACTACCAGACTTTTGCATCTCTCAACGGGGTGCGGAGAATTCAAGCGTCCATTGGGGTTGCAGGTCGGTCAAGGGCTCCTGACCGGATATCAGGCTTGAGGTTATTTTATGATAGTGCCCCTCCTGCTATACTGGGACAGTGGATGGAGGAATATACAAGCTTCGAGCTCTTGTCTGATGAGGATATCGAGTGTCTAACAGTCTGGATAGTCCCCTTGACATATTCGACGGAGTGACGCGCGCAGCAATTGGGTCAGGTTGTCGCCATTCGCGTCAATACAACCCAAGCTCGCAGTATAACATTTACTGCTCCTGGCGCTGAGTCCCTTCGACGGGAAGAAAATTTGCGACACCAGTACGGAGGCGGGGCTGAACACAAACTAGTCAGTATACACCTAAGTGTCCACAAAATATGTTTACCTTCATTCTAACCTCGTTCTTAGACAGCCATTTTCTGGATCTTGAGCTCCTCGTATGACCGAGTCCGTGCAGATGCAGACGGCTGTGACAGCCCCAAAAGACCCTCAACGTTATTGCCAGCACAATATCCTCCGCTCGATCAGGTCCAGAATCTCTACTTTGACAACATGCAACTTACAGGTACAGGTGCAGGTGCAGGTTGCAGAGATCCTCTTGTCACGGCAAAGGCGTATATCCGAGACGCGACAATACTAGGACTTGCATTTGTGTATATGTCTGGCGCAACTGCGCGAATCGGTGACGTTGACGTTGACGTTGACACAGCCTCTGACAATAACAATGTTGAAACTGTTCACTTTGCTCAAAACGCCCGTGTCGTCGGAATGTCTACTGGGATCAAGGATGGTCGTATTCGCTTTCTCAAAGTAGGTACCTTATCATTCCATCATCCCGTCTCTACTGTTGATCCTCGTCCTGCCATATCAAACCCTGCCCCGATAATACCTATCTCCACCAGCTCTGCAGGAAAATTAAAACTAAATATTTGTTTCATCTATTGATTTAGTTCGAGCTTGAACTTGAAGTCAGGAACCCCACTCCATCTACATCTCCATTGGAGATGGAATACAAGACTGCGGGGCTTGGTGTCCCTTCACCTTCACCAAACGAACCCCAGGAAACGCCATTGTATGACTGGCAACATGTCTGGTATAAAGACGAGGAATCAGCAGCAGCGCAGAGCTTTTGCTGGCAGCGGGCTAGGGATTATGCATATACAGCCCCCGCCGGGATGAGGCTGGCTGGACTTTATGTCGGGTGTCAGAACTTTTCGTCCTTGGGGGGTTTGTATGAACCCGAACCTGAACCTGAACCTGAGCCTGAGCCTGAGCCTGAGCCTGAGCCTGAGCCTGAGCCTGAGAGTAACGAGGATAGATAGGGGTGGGAGTGGGATAGTGTAACTATGGCCAGTACTAGATTCATAAGCGAGGCGGGCGGGTTTGCGGTATTGTTCTGCTTGACTGTGTGTGCATTGAGAAGCGGATAGGAGATGATAGGGTTAAACGAAGGACTCTGATATGTGTAGCATTGAAATAAAGGGGGGGGAATAAAAAGAGAAAATTTGGATGGCAAACTGCGCTTCATGGCATGACCTAAAATCTGCTCGCAAGTAAAAACAAACGCCCATCCCCTTTACTAGGCTTACATATCTACGATAATCTGACGACTGTGCATAGAGGAACGCATTCCCGCATAGTGGACGATTGACCGAAACGCTAAGTAAATCAGCAGGCTTTCCTTGTTGCTCTACCAGGTTAATAAGGGGGCGCAGGCAAGCCTTGAATGCTCGTCAATCTTCATAAAGTAAAACTCAAAGCCATCAGTAGCAAAGCCAAAGGCCTCGCAGTTAGCCTTTCCTGCTTCCTTACGCCGCCTGTGAACAACCCCCATATAGCCCATGCACTGGCGGATTCCTTTTTTCTTGGCTTCCACAATGACGAGGTTTAGGGCCGTGGGCTCCTTCTCTGGGGAGTCAAATGCGACAGCATAGTCAGCTCGACCACTGAAATTGACGATATCGTCATTAATGAGGCGAGTCCACTGCAGGGTTGTTTCAAAGTCGGCATAGATGAATTGCTTGGAATAGCCGGGGGAACTCAAGTTTGGCTCTGTATCGAGCTCCATTTGGTTGTTGACGAGCGACATCTCGGTCTCTACCACGTCCACGTAAATGCGGTCGAACCGTAGCAAAAGAATCGGCCTCATTCCTCTTCCTCGAGAGGGGTAGGACGGAATCCGTTTGTTTGAGGGTGGCTTCTATACCTCATATATTAGTATCCATCTCCTATTTATCAGTGTCTTGGATGGTGATTCATCGTACCAAGTGTAGCGGGGATGGCGTCAAAAAGGCGAAAACACTCGGTATCCCTCTCGAGATCAAGCGGAACAGGTGATTCAGTGAGGCCAAACAAGCCCATAGCTCTCGCCGTGCTTTTTATACCTCCGATATCAATACTCCTCCTAGTAGTAATGGCCTTTTTGAAGGGGTTGAGGATATTCACAAACGCCTCGTCCACTGTCTTCTAGTTCCGGGGAGACTGATCTTACTAAAAACATTCCTGCGAATGTCCATAAGAAACTGACCAAATAGTCTCTCTTCTTTCGATTTGGGTACCGTCTTGAATGAAGACATCGTGGAGGGTAGGATAGAGGATCGCGGAAAGGCCGTATGCTGGAACTGGGATATGGAATGTCCACGACGGAAAAGGTACTCTTTGGATTAAACCCACAATAGAGAGGGAAGAAAATTCAGAAGGAGGAAAATCAGGACAAAGAATCAACACAAACCCTTTCCCCTCAAATGCGCGCAAACGCGAAGAGAGATTCTGACACCCATGAACCACGTCCCTTAACACAACACAACACAACACAACACAACCAGTCTCATAGCCAAGTAAAGTCTGTGTCGCTGCTAATATACTCAAAGTCACCATCATCATCATCAATTTCACTGTCATCAATTTCACTGTCAGAATCGTCCTTTTCTTCTCTGAACTCATGTTCAATATCTCTGTAGCCGTAAAAATGGTCACCAGGCTCTCGCTTTTGCCAATATTCCTTGACAGAACTTCCTGGGCCCTCATTGCGTTCAAACTCCAACTCCACGTCTCCGGGATCCAGCGCGGCGCAATGTAAGTACAGAGCCTCGCGCCTGGCTCGCTGACCATCAGACCCGCCAATCGGTTTTCCATCCGGAGTGAGACGCCATCTACTTCTCGTAATCATACGTTCAAGCTCAAAGAGTTGTTTTTCCGGCCGTTGGGGGTGACCTGATTCGTCCAGTATGACCGATGGTGATGGTGCCCTCGCTTAGATGACATGCACGATTTCGCGTAGATAGGACCAGACCGATGTGAGGGCTTGGCTGCAAGGCAAATTAGGCCCGCCGCTTGCCAAAAGGAAGACTGGTGATGATTGGAGTTCTCCGTTATCTTTCAGTTTATGGAACTGGATAATATCACCGCTCGTGACGATTCCGTACATGTCAACATTCTGCTCGCCATCGCGCTCTTTTCGAGCTAACTGAATTACTCCTAAACAGGCCAGTCAATACGTGCACAATGTGATCATGTGGGAAGGAAAAGGAATCGTACTCATCCCAAGAACACAGGTTTTGATGTCCCATTTAACTGATTCTGGCCGGGTATAGTGGACCGTGAGGCCTATGTTCCACTTTTTATCACCAAGGATAATTCCATCGGAAGCACGCATAGTCAGATAGCAATTTGCCTCTTTATGCCGGAAGCCATTATATAGGTCAGCACCGTTTGTGTAGCGGAGTGGGCGCGGCAGCTGTGCAAAGTCAGGTTGTGGTAACTGTGGACTACCGGGAGATCTCTCCTCAAGATCCAGCCTTTCGGCAGCGAGACAGGAGGTTAAAAGCGTAGTTGGCTTCCAGTTCATTACTCCATGGCCGTAAAAACTTTTTATAAAGGGCAGGGTCTTTTGAGCGTCGCGGAGCTCGTCATAATCCTGGATCATGCGGCCTACAGAGAAACACACGAACTCGTTAGCAGACCGACTGAACCACTTGAGTATCTGTGGGGAAACTATACATACTTAAATGAGAAGGGCAGTCGTATTCTCGAGTTGGAACAAAGGCCTCGAGACTCCTAGTTATTCCTAGACACTCCCGGAGGACAGGGTAGGGGGTTTCGTGCAGGAGGAGGCTTTTCCATTTCCCTTCTCCAGACCCGAGTATTACTCTAAAATCGCCATTCTTGAGCCACATCGTTTATAGTGCTCTACGCTGTCGTTGCGGGTGTCGGAGTTGGAATATGGTGAGCGAAGAGGTAGTTGGTCAGAGGTTGAGGATAGAGTCTCAGCGAATGACGCAAATTGGTCACGGAGGTACTTTTCGTTCCCGCTTTGCAGTTTTATTTATAGGCCCGGAGTTTTTGGCCGCAGGTAGTTGGGGGTTTAAATTAATCGATTTCTATTGAGCTGACTCTGTCTACAGATATCGTTAGGTACTTTATAGTTTGCCCTTAAACATACGGCTTAGTGTTCATGGTCCCTGTGAAGGGATGAGAAGCCCTAAGAGGAGATCAATGCTCTTCTCAGAACACATCACCATTTGCTGCGCAATTATTTGTCGTATTCCGTGGCCCCAAACTTGTTGCTTAACCGTTGACCTTGAGCTAACTGCCATAATGCAAAGCCGCCCCCTTTGCAGATGCACAACGTTGGTGGTCAAGGAATGTGCACAAAAGGAAAGTATTGCAGTTTCAGCGTCTGGAAATGTGTAAGGCATTTTTTTGCCTCTACTGGAGACGGCTCTTCTATATTCAATGAAACTCTTGAGTCAAAGGTAACTGGTGTAACCGCGGATGTGTTGTTGCGGTTCTCTCCCAGGCAATCCAAGAGCCTCACCCGTTGTCAGAATTGCGACGGGGAGTAGTTTCCTGACTAGTGCCACCTGATATAAGATCATCTATATCATTAGTAGCTACAGTGTAGGCTGGACTTGTAACATTTGCATGGGCCCCAGCTGTGATTAGCAACACCAGGTTATCCAGCTTTTCTTCGAGTCGGTGTGATCTAGTCGCAGGCGGTCTTTTCGAGTTACGGTGCCGCACTGTCTTTGCTGGTGTGCACTCTTTACTTGTCTTACAGCATCTAGCCAGATAATATCAGTTTGCACACGCTGTAAGGGATGGGTAACAGCCACATGGCCCACCAGCTTACAAATAATGCATTTATGTTTTGACTGGACACAATTGGTGCATGACTCGCTGTAGACGGCAGATTTACGAATTGGCAAGTGGCGAGGCCTCTCCATATTCATCAAAAGGGTTTATTTTGTAGTAAATGCGATTGATGATGTATTTGGAGAGAAACTGGTGGACAAAGAGGAGTTCAAGTATCACTGATGTGAGACTCCTAATTAGTAATCAGTTTATATCTCCAGTTCGGAGAATCTCTTTCAACCCGGGCGTTTGCAAGGAGGCCCGAGGAGACTCGAGAAAGGGCATTGTTGGCCGATGGATGTACTGCCTTCAACAACAGTAAATTGTGAATGCCTGAGGTATCTGCATCCTGCCACTACGACTTGGATAGGAGAACCAGCGATTAGTTCTACTACGCAATACCACATACATTTCTACCTCGGATATCACGTTCCTATCAACCCAGCTGCAATACTATATTTCAGGCTCACAAAAGTATCGCATGAAAGTAGGAAAAGCCTCGCTATTTATCTTAAGCTTGGAGGAATCATAGTAGACCCCTAAATTTTGTATACTCTTACTTCCCACCATGTTGTCGCCCATCTCAAAGCAGCAACGCACTCAGAGTTTGCTGCACTTCTAACTGTGTTGATAAACTTAAGTACAGCTGAGCGGACGGGAAGCCTTGTTCCCCACACCCTGTGGTCGTATGTGCTGGACTTTGATCAGAAAGACCATATATATTCCCTGGACTTATAGTCTCAAAGACCTAAATAAGAGCAGATAACATGCGATCAACTGGAATCCGGCAGGTGGAGAATATGAGAACAAGCAAGGAACATGCTCCGAATACTAATAGTTTGTAGTCATTTTTTCTGTTTTGTTTAGCCAACCAATACGGCCGAGCTCCCGATCACATCCGCAGTGCCGTGGTGCCGTACCCCAGTATCCAGTGGAGCTGCACGACAGAAGGTAGCATCGGTTGCAGTCAGAATCACGCCACGATTGTCACCATGGCATCCGGACGATGTAATTGTCCGAAAATTATCCGCGTGAGCCGGGTATGTTTCAGACCGTCCCGATTTCGGACGCCACTACCCACGCGGCCATGCCCATGGAAGCGAAGTCGCGCCGTGGGGGTCAGCTGTATGGAAGTGTATTATTGGTAATTAATAATTTGGTGTGACCGGAAACAGGGATGACCAGGGCCCCTCAAGAAAGAAAAGGAATAGGCTTGTGGGATGGGCCCCTTAGCGAATACCCGCACCTCCATCTTATCCATCTAATCTATCTAATCTGATCCGATCAGATACCGTTTCATCGATGATCCCAAGTTCACATTCCCCTTGCTAGAACCACGAGGTCTTCTGTATAGCTGTAGGATCTAGTAGACTATAATTATCCTATCTCTTAAGCTATGTTGCGCGGGTTGAAAAGGACACCGGCCTGGCGAGTCAGACGATCTGTGGCTTGGCGCCAGTGGGACCGGCGCCTTGATATCGTCGCCTAAGCGTCGGTCTTTAGCCGTAATCTGGTGCTTGTATCATACACTAAAACTCTTCATGGCGCCTCCCGTCACTCACTGGCCCCTCTTAATTCCTCGTCCGCGAACCTTTGCGAAAGCTGCCTTTTTTTGGTTTTTTTTTTTAAGGTTGTCGCTTGCCTTGACTGGAAGCAAACTTCTAAAAAATCTAAGTCCCTTGCTTCTTTTCGGCCTCGCTTCTTTTGCGAGCAAAAGCAACGTGTTTTCCTTTTGTCGGCTGGAACCGCAATGGCAATCCTAGACAAAGTCCACAGTCTCGTTGGCGAAAAGCCTGCTAACGACACCGAAGGCCCCTCGGTCGATGACCCGGTTGCTCTCCAGGTGAGAGCCGACGACAAGGAAGCTGGACATGACTCTGTCAATGACGCGCCTGGCCATAAGGACGACAAACCGGCCGACGATGCCCAAACTGGTGTCAAGAAGATCGAGGCTGTGACTTTGGCCTGGAGCAAGAAATCAGTGTACCTGGTGCTGGTGTTGTATGTTTATTTCTTTCTCCGCTCCCTGTGCCCGATGGCAGCAAATTCGATAGCTAACACCGTTCTCCGTCCGTAGCATTTGGTTCGTGACTCTCGTCAATAACATGAGACTCTCTGTGATTACGAGCTTGACTCCATACGCCACGAGCTCGTTCCTCGGCCATTCGCTCTTGACCGTCATCACCATTGTTGCTTCATCCATGGCTGGCGCCGTGTACATTCCAATGGCCAAGGCTCTGGACCTTTGGGGCCGTGCAGAGGGCTTCCTTGTGATGCTGGGTTTTTGCCTCTTGGGCCTCATCCTCTTAGCTGCGTCGCACGACCTCCCGACCTATTGTGCCGGTCAGGTCTTCTACGAGGTCGGATTCGGAGGCCTCAGCTACAGCTGGGACGTGCTCTCGGCTGATGTGACGAACCTGAAAAATCGAGGGTTGGCCTTTGCGTTCACATCTTCCCCGGCTTTAATCTCGGCTTTTGCTGGCTCTAAGGCTGCTCAGGATTTCTTGGACAATGTTAGCTGGCGGTGGGGGTATGGAGTCTGGGCTATTATCCTACCGTTTTTTGCCTTGCCAATCTATTTCCTGTTAGCATACAACCTCCGCAAAGCAGAGAAGCAAGGTATTATCGTTAAGGAAAACCGACAGCGGTCATTCAGCATGCAGACGATCTGGTGGGTCATTATAGACTTCGACCGTGAGTGATAACAGGCCTCCCAAAACATTTTGACAGGATGCTTATATTCTCTTTGCAATCATCAGTCCCGGGAGTCATTCTCTTCGCAGCTGGAATGGTCGTCTTCCTTCTCCCCTTTACTCTAGCGAGCACCGCCCCCAATGGTTGGAAATCAGGCTATATCATTGCGATGATCGTGGTCGGATTCTTCCTCTTTGTCTTCTTCGGCTTCTACGAGATCTATCTCGCCCCGGTGCCGTTCCTGAACCATAAACACCTGACCGACCGCACTGTTCTTGGCGCTTGTCTCCTAGACATGACATATCAGGTCTCCTACTCCTGTTACGCCAGTTACTTCACATCATTCCTGCAGGTGGTTTATCAATTAGACGTGGCCACAGCTGGATACGTCAGCAACACCTTCAGCGCGGTCTCATTTGTATTCCTGTTCATTGCCGGCTGGCTCATCCGCGTGACAGGCCGCTTCAAGTGGATTCTCTGGGTCTGTGTCCCCCTCTACATCTTCGGTATCGGCCTGATGATCCACTTCCGTCAACCCGGCGGCTACATCGGCTACATCGTCATGTGCGAGATCTTCTTCTCCGTCGCCGGCAGTATCTTCATTCTCTGCTGCCAGCTAGCCGTCCTCGCCTGCGTCGATCATCAACACGTCGCCGCCGTCCTATCCTTACTCTTTGTAATGGGTAGTGTCGGAGGCTCTATCGGTAGTGCTATCTCAGGCGCTATCTGGACGAACACATTCCTAGACCAGCTTCAGAAAAACTTGCCCGAGTCAGCCATGCCCAACCTAACCTATATCTACTCGGATCTCGGTACGCAGCTTAGCTATGCGGTTGGATCAGAGGTGCGGAATGTTATCGATGACGCTTATGGCTATGCGCAGGTGAGGATGCTTGCGGCGGCCACGGTGTTTATGGTTCTAGGGTTCATTTGGGTTGGGATGATGAGGGACATCAATGTTAAGACCATGACCCAGACCAGGGGTAACGTGCTTTAAAGGGGAGACCTTCTACTAAAGAGTTATGTTTGAGTCGGGTGCAAATGGTGGATGTACACACTGGGCATCAGGCTCGGTGAGATATCATGACAGGATGGAAGATGCTGCATTTATCTATCACCTATCACCTGCTTGGCAGACTGCGTGGGCTGGATGATCTAAATATTAATATTGCTTTTGACCAGTTCCCCCCCGCCTTGAAAAATCATGTCTGTTTTTTTTTTTTATCTAGATTTATATAGATACTCATATACTTCAAATCGTCAGTAGAGTTACCATTGACCTTACTACCATACCAGTGCCTATACATTGCAACGTGATCAAGTCAATCTCACAGATAGGTGGCGCAAAACAAGAATCCAGAGTGAAAAGCATATCCTCACTCTGCAAGAAACACACAACTGCTGTTTAACTTAAACACCAGGCTACTACCCAGCCGGCGACAGTCAAACGCGAAGAGTGGTTTGGTCGGCTCTAGAGAGGGCGAGGTACCTTCGCATGACTTGGGAGAGTACTAAGATCCTCCTTCATGCTCACTCTCCAGCACTCTAAAACCATTTAGCTCCAAGCTTAACAAAGCTTCAGAGAAGAGAAGTAGCTTTTCTATGGTAGAACCTCCAGGATGACATCGAATTCCCTGCATATCCGTCCCTAAAATAAAATTGTTCATGGCTCAGGTTTTGGAAGTGCGTTATGAGAAAGTGGGTGATTCCGTGTGGTTCGTTGTCATCTGTGCAGCCAGGGAAATAATCTCTGAAGGGGTGTGTGTAGCGAGTTAAGACGCGAACTCCTCAGGCTCGCTAGAAAACACAGCAACCGTCTTGTCCTGTGGGAACCAGGATGATCGTAACATTGCTTCGTATCTGGATCTGCAATGAAATAGCATACTCTGCAAAGGATCGTTCTCCAAGAATTCGTTGTAGCCGGCAATATTGACGAGCAAAAAGATGGCTGTAATAGGCTTGAAGTCGTAAGCAATACATTTGATCCGAAGTGTAGCGTGACATCTAGAAGTTGCAAATGAACCAGTATGACTTCTGGCTTTCCCTCTTTCCACGCGTCTTGGTGTCTTATATACGTGGCCTCTAACTCGATTACTGCCGGTGTCCTGTCTCACACTGTCTGCACATCTCTGTTTGTTGGCTCGTAATTTGGAGACGCGATGCAGTCAATATCACCGAAGGGTCTATACTCATCAACCATACTGGACCAGTGATGTTAGCGTATAGGGTGCTTACTCCAGTAGACCGAACTCTCGAGGAGACTGACGGACTCTCTCCATACATTGGTCTTGCCGCAATGAGGGTATTGCCTCTCCGATGCGCACATCCAGAGGTTCGGACATACTGATATTATCGATATACCGCAGTAAAAGATCGCCATTCGCCCCATTACTATCCAGCTGCGGACCGGCGGCATCACAATTCAGGGCAGCAATAATAGCCGGGGTGCTCATGATGATGAACCTGTATATGGCGGTTCGTTGAAAATAGTAAGACCAACATCAATAGTCTGGTGTCCCCCTGAGCTAACTATTCTATGAAGTATGTTGTCCGTACCCCCTTAGTCACAACCGAAGAGTAATAATTTCTGCCGGGATATCCGCCATCCATAGCCATCACCAGATTCCTGAGGCTGCTCCACTGTTGGAGTATCATGACTTTGTGGATATCTTCGAATCCCTTTTGTGAGCCCATGGAAAACCCTCTTGTACATATGAGAGGTAAAAATCGCTTGGTCAAATGAAAAATCAACCAACAGCTTTGATAAATGATCAGATATCTGTGTTGTGATGGAAGTTGTGTCGCGGTGGACCATTAGCGAAGTAGAACTAAGACTCATTTGGCGAAAGACTCTCCGGTTACTTGACCGAACAAGAAGGGCCTTTTGTTCAGCTCCGGTTTGACTTGAGATCCCAATATCAGTTTCAGGAATGTTTTCTAACCATGCAGTTAGGGAAAGCACCAACCAGCTGCACACGGTCAGAAGCAAGCTCAGAGCGTTTGTCTGGTGCTCTAGTAGTTTCTGGATATTATCGATATTCCTCCTGCCAAATACCAATTTGGCTTTGCTTTGGAAGTTGAGAGCCTTGTTTTGCTTCTGCTGTAGGCTATTTACCAGATCTTGCAATTTCGTGAGCAGGACTCTGCAGCAATTGATGGATTCATCTAAATCCATGACTATCTGATGGTGCGCATCCCCAGTATTAATGCCCAGCCATTCCTCGATCTTTGTCAATGCAAGACGTTAAGGTGGATAATTGACTTGCTAGACTAAGGAACGTAAGGTCTGCATCACTCTAATCACTTTGTAAGTCGTGGATGGCGACTATTGTCTGGCTCACCATCTGGATAACATTTGCCAGCGCACCGGCTGTTCCCATAACTGATACAGGGTCCGCTATTTGTAGAGTAAATATTATTCTCGTGCTGCAATAGGTATGGATGAGCAATAGTCGTGCCAGGTCGGTCGGATGTCTTGAAGAATTATCATCTTATCCGTGAGGCTGGGGATGGCTCTCTAAGCCCCTCACCGTACCCAGAACCACCTGGTTCAGCTTCAGCCTGGTTCAGCCTGGTGCAGGGATTAGTTACAAGGCTAATCACATCACCATACTGTTGCTCACATTGACTTTTGAGTTCATCAACCACTGCTCTCGCCTCCCGATTACAACAATATCCCTAGGCACATCTCAAACAAATTTCTCAAAAAATCATTAATAAACAGATAAACGTGAACTGATATTTTAATACACTGATACTCCTCAACCGGCAAAATCGTGCCTAGTTTGCAGTATAGAATCTCAGCCACCGATAAGCAGTTGTGGTGGGGGGGTTGGAGGGCTTATCGATAGCACTACAGTCTTTCCAAGCTTTCCAAGGCTAAAGCTCCTCCGCTTGTGAAAACTCCACCATAACAATTCGCCCAAACATCACAACACAACACAACCAATATACACTCCTTACCTCAACTCCTCAGCCTTACCTCAAGCTCACCTCGAAGCTTCAATCAATCTCAACCAATCCCAATTCTATCCATCTATCCCGACCGAACCAAACCAAACCAAACAACCACCAAAATGACCACCTCACCACCCCAAAACCAAACACCACCGCCAACAACAACAACAACAACAACAGCAGCAACAGCAACAGCAGCAGCAGCAAAAGAATCACCAATTCCCTCCCCAGAAACCCTCCCAATAACAACCCACCACTGCCGCTTCTGCGCAACCCTCCTAATCGCTACAACGCGAATCATCTCAACCCTCCCAACCCGCCGCAAGAACGCCGCTGATTCGGCCCGGATCCTGCCGTTGCGGAAGTACTCTTTTCCTCCTATATCTGGAGATCCAGAAGCAACACTTCCATCTACATCTACGTCCCAAAATGACAAGCAAGAGCACTACACAATCCTCCTCTCAACGAACGCCCGCGACCGCAAACCGACGCTGATCCGGCGCGAGGACGGGTTCGAGAAGAGGTTCTTTTTGCGGTGTGGGCGGTGTCGGGTTACGGTTGGGTACTTTTTGGATGAGGTGCATTTTCCTGTGGAGGGAGGGTTGAGGGGGGCTGAGAGGGTAACAAGAGACGGGGAAGGAGAAGGGGGAGAGGATAGGGCTGTTTATTTGCTTCCTGGGGCTTTGATGGAGACGGAGATTATGAGTGATGAGGAGAAGATTAGTAGTGTGGATCGGGAGTGGGGGAATTGGTTTAAATGAGTCTCTTAGGTATATACGTCTGAGGAGTAGAGGGATGCTGTCATGTTCTATGGATGCATTCATTTTCAAGAGCAGTCTGGCTGTGGATACATCGGAACGGTTATCGAATAGATTATGGAAGTAATGTAACATCATAAGAAGAATCATGAGGACGTAAGGGTATCGTGCAGTTTAGTTGGCCAGGATGGTGCGAACGAGATCTGTAACCATTACCGCCATTAGCATCCAACATACCAGGCATCATAACAGGAAAACATACCGGTATAGTTGATCTCTCCAGAGCTAGTATCAACAGCTTTGAGCAGCTCATCAACTTCTTCATCGGTCATCTTCTCGCCCAAGTTCGTCAAGACTGTGGTAGCAAACAGCCGTCAGTACTGTACTACCTAACCCAAACCAGAAATATACCGGAACGGAAAACATACTATAGCGCAACTGCCCAACTCCAATAACACCCGTCATATCCTTATCAAAGACCTGGAATCCGCGACAGTACTCATCGGGCTCGCCAGGCTCCCGGAATCCACCAGGACGGTTGAGCACCTTCAAGAACGACTCGAAATCGACTAATTCCTGTTAACGACCTTCCATATGAACCCGCGCGGACAGCGAACGTACAATCTCCTCCAACACCCTTCTCTAGATCCGCGATTTCGGCAAGGGTAGGGTTCTGTCCGCAGGCACGGAGAAGGTCACCGAGGGACTCGAGGGCGACTCGGCCGCTGCCGCGCTTGTCGAAGAGGGAGAAGGCTTCCTTGTAGTTTGTTGAGGCCTGGTCATGGGCATCAGGTGAGTGAGAGGACTTGTTTCGGGACATTTTGCGCAAAAGAAACTGATTTCAAGGGGAGCAAGAACAGAGAGAGGGAATAAAAAGGAAGTTAAACAGGGGCGGGCTGAGTGATGATGCGATGGATTGGTGTTTGCGTGGTCGGAACCGCCACTGAGCGGACCACGGCTGAAATGAATTCAAAGCTGAGGCCAAGGAACAACCACCACAGGGCCAAAACAAATGGGAAGGCGCAATCCAGAACCGCGCTCTGAGCAGCTTTTTGCTACACACGAGCGAAAACCTCCTTGCAGAAGATAAACAAGGGGATATTCAGGGCGACGACGTACCATCGTGATTGTTTGGCTTATTTCTGACACAGGCGTGGAATGTATTCTGCTTTCGCGCGAGGGATGGGATCAATCGGGGCGGGAGTTGGAGTTAAGAAGTAGGTTTTCAGAGAGTCTGAAAGACGTACGATGGAATGCAGGGAGAGGAGGAGGAGCAGTTTTGAGATTGGGGAGATTGGCAATCAGCCCAAATGTGGTTGTTGTGGTAACCGTCGCTCAGCTTTGGCACACCACGTTCCAGCCCAGGGCACCGAGAACACAGACTTCAACTATACTAAAAATAAGAAGCATGAAGATATCTAAGGAATTCTATAATTGATGTATACAGGGGATATATATATATATACTCTAGATTGTGGTCGTAACACATGCAACATACAAAAAAACCAGCCCAGCTCAATGCTTCGTGTCCTCCAAACTCCATCGCCCAACCAAGTCATGTACAAAGTCCAAAGGGCATATGCTAATATCTACCATATTCAACATCACTGCGAACCTCCCCTCAACTTGTCAATGCAACTGCTCAGCAGGTTTGCAGCTTCTGACAACAGCTCCCATCGAGTGTTGACAAACCCATCCCGCAGGATCATCAACAACCCAAGGCACCGGTTACGCCCTTTCATGGATTCAAGGTCGCTTGGCTCGCGACAACCGCCCACACGGCGCAAGAATGCCTGCATATCTTGTCTCTGTTCTGCAACCGTCGACAGTTCTGGTGCACCCAGGATCGGCCCTTCGAGGGCATATCCGTAGCACCAAACAACCAGCGCGGCAACATAAATCACCCATGGCCGATTGAGGAGGTAATCCTCGCGACCGCAGTACAGCTCTCCCTCGACATCTGGGTTCCCATTGTGATGGTCCAAAAGGCATTCGGCAAGGAACTTGAGAGCGTAGAAGGTAGCGTCACGGGCGGAGGCCTTGGTTGCCCAGCGATCGACCATCTTCTCGCGTGCGGCATTGTAGTCTCGCGCGGTTATAGACCGACCCATTAGTCGACGGGCGCCGGCGAAGATCTGGCAATCAACAACGTCAACGTGCGATGCCATGTGCGCCAGACCGTGCAGTACGTCGCGCGACTCGAAGACGTTATCTTCGTCGAGTGCGTACCGACCACGATACCCGCTGGGAAAGTTACCCGTGCCCAGCTGTCCAAGAGCCTCGTCAAAATCTCGCCGCCAGTTATCAAAGGCACGCAGCAACGCAGACCTCCACTTGTCACGACCTCCCAGGGCATGGGCGACCCCGAGCGAGCTGACTTGCAAGTCGCGCTGGTTCATATGCCAGCTAACGCTGAGAAGACCAGACATGAGAATTGTCCTTCCAAAAGCATTTGTTCGCACTCGCTGCCCGTTGAGAGTCCTCTTGAGCCCGTCTAAGAACATCACCGGTCTGAGGCCGTTGGCATGCAGACTCGCCTGCACCCGAGCGACCTCAGTAGCACTCGTAGCAGACCACAGGGCCTCGTCACAAGGCAGCGGCAGACGTAGTTCGTGCGCGACCATCTTCGCCGAGTGTCCGAACATCGTGGCATGAGTCGAATCTAGAACGAACGCTGCAAATGCAACTCGTCGAGTCGCTTCGGTCTTGATCCAATGTGTCCAAGACTCGTCGGCCGCAAAGTCCGGTGTCATCGTCGACCCCGAAGTCGACCGCGCCTGTCCATCGTCTCTCAAACTTGCGGGAGAGTCGAACGAGTGGCGGCCAATCAGGGAGCTACCGCGCCGCATCAACGTCAGGGTCGTGTCGTGGTGAATATGTGCTCGCTCGTGGAGCGCACGAGTAGAGTACATCTTCTCGTGGACTTCCAGGAGCAACAGTGCTTGGAAGATCCAGAGTTTAGCGGGTGGCCGGAAATCCCCTTCCATAAAGATCTCCCATCGCAGATGCCACATAATGAAGTCGGCCAGCTCGGTTGCTATCTCGGTGACCTCTTCCCCGTGGATGCTATCCAGGGTTGCTGCCCCAATGGCCATGACAGCCAGCAGCAGCAGGTTAGGCGCTTTATCAGCTATGAAGGTTGGCCGATGTAGGATCGGCAGCTGGACATGGAAGTGATACCAGTACGACCCGATGTAGGTCTGCATCTTGGACAGGCTAAGAACGTGGCTGTCGTCATCCATGTCGCCGTCCATCAGGGCATCCTTCCGCTTTGCTACCACGGAATACGCAGCCTCATTGAATCGAGTGGACATCAGGTCCAGCAGCTCCTGGCGCTTTTCCTCGGACATGATGGCCCGTGGCGAGCCAGGATCCAGAATGCTAGTAACACTCATCGGGTGAGATGGAATGACATTGCTGAGAAAGTTTCCGTACGCAGGATCACTCATCATAAATTGATTCGGCATCTGCGTGTCCATGTATCCAGGCACCAAGCTTGGTGCTAAGTGGTTAGCCACTGAAGTGGACCCAGGAGCCGGATCGTTGAAAAGCCACGCTGTGAAATCGTCGGCCATATGGAATGGTGACCGATTGTTATCATCACCAAAAACTGGATATACACAGGAATTCAGCGAGTCGAATGGCATATCCCCTACCGTTGAGCTTTGGCCCATAATCCCCGCAATAGATTCAATGACTCCCAGCCCATTTGCTTGATCGAGTGGGACAGATGTTGAAGACGTCACTGGCGTTATGTTGATTTCGGAGTATTCATCCACAGGGATTTGCAAGCCCACCTGAGAAGTGTAGGCAGGGGGGCTCACCAGAGACCCGCTAAAGTCGGCTGGGAGTGCATAATTGGTACCGAGATCTTGTGGCCTGTTGGATCTCGGTGTCGAATCTTCCAGCGGAGCGGAGCGCAGGCCTGGGCCCAGCTCGTTGGTGGGCGAGCCATTCACAGCATGGCGGGCGTTGAGGCCGACATGCAATGGACGCTGCAGTGGCGGGGAATTGAAGGCCATGGAGGCGGTGGGAGATCCCATATCCGGTAAACTGTTTGTTTGAGAAAAAGGAGAGTCTGCTGTTTCGAAAGCATGCTGTTGAGCAACGGGTTGGTAGTTGTTGAACGGTCGGCTGAATCCAGCAGAGGTTGGAGGGGAAGAAACTGGAAGGCTCGCCGCAGTGACAGGGTGATCCGGACCTGTCGAACCTTGTTTGGAGTCCGGCGGCGAGAGAACAGGAGGAGCATGGTTTTGAGGTATTTGTACGGCATTATGAATGATTTGAGGGTTTGAGATCCCGTTGGTGCTCGTAGAAGCAGCTTGCGCAAAGTGATCGCGTTTCTGCAGCTGCGAGCCCTGCGTTGTGTGTCGTTCGCGATGTCGAACGCATAGATCCTGGCGCACAAAGGAACGATAGCACTCGGGGAAATCGCAGCGATAGATTTGCTTGGGGGCATCTAGGGCGGCAAAGGATCAGTATCCATGCTAGCAGTCTGGGAAGAGCAGGGAGATCGGCAGGGCATACGGTTTAGTTGATGGCGGTATAGATGTTCCGCGCGCGAATAAGTCTTGCCGCAGCCCTCGAACGAGCAGTCGAATTTACGATCCAGCTGGACTTTGCGAGTCCTCTTCCTCTTGCGCGGAGC
Organism: Aspergillus asperescens; assembly: GCA_027569075.1. NCBI lineage: Eukaryota > Fungi > Ascomycota > Eurotiomycetes > Eurotiales > Aspergillaceae > Aspergillus > Aspergillus asperescens. The sequence continues at coordinate 216,195 of JAPDEH010000025.1, read as the reverse complement.
ATCATTGGCCTCGCGCATATCCGGGCTTTCTGATCCGAGGTCCATGTGCAGTCTGCGCTTGCCCTGGTCTAGCGGAGCCATTGTCGTAACGGCGAAGGTCATCCTCAGCCAAATGACGGTTCCTGTTTCCAACGGTCTCTTATGTTTCGTATCTTGTCTTTCTATATGCTCTTATTGTTGTGTGCAGCCAGCCTTAGCCTATACCCTTAAGATGAGCTGCAGATGCTGGGCTCTTATCAAACACGCTCATCGATCAGGGTCAGAGAAACTCGGACGGACGGATGTATTCGACGAAGGTAATCTGACGAGCGAATGCCATGAGCTCTAGAAACAGCGTGCGATCGGTGGTCGGCGAAGCCCCGTGGGGAAATCGGCGATCGGAAGAGTGTCGGCGATCGGCGATAAAGGCGAAATATTCTGTTTATCGGGACTTGTGACGTGAAGCTGGAGGTATATCCTCTGAGATGTACGACGGAGAGGAGGGCCAGGAGGATGACTCTCGTCCGGCGATGGTCCGATGGTTGGAAGTTGATTGTGGAGGGGAAAGCGGAGGAGGGGAAGAAGCCGGTCCAGGACCCAGAACCACAGATTGAACTCGGGTCGAAGAGACAGGCGCGGGACGACCTCTATATAAAAGCAAGCAGCGTTGAATAATAATAGATAATTATTCAAATGCGACCAAGACGACGAGTTCAGCTGTGGGTCCGGGCAACCATCTGAAGCTGCTAATGCGGTAAGGATGCACCGATGCAGCCTCTGAATATTAACGACAGCGTTGTCCCATCCGCTCGTTTGGACTCCTCAAAGAGGCAAGGCTGAGAAAGGAAAAAAAGAAATACAGCTGCCAATCCTTGCTCAGAGGAGAATGGCTTACGGCGTCATTTTTCGAAAGTCGTGCAATAGGAGGAAATCGCTCGTGTGGCTACCAAATTCCGCCCCGTCGATTGGACTACAAAGGCAGAGGCAAAGAAGTCCCTGGAGCTAGCAACGACCTGGAAATCGACATCAAAGTGTCAGAAGACCAGGAGCAAGGGAAATTCAACAGAAAATCGCTGCGGGAGCACCGCCCGAGCCAATACGAAGCCAACAAAAAGGCTTGGAGAATATGCACTGCGGCAGCGGCGGTTAAGCTGGGCCTTCAGAATTTTTCTGGATGCGTTCTCTGTCACTGTAACAAGTTCAATTCAGGCTAGACTCGAACTCAATCGCGCGATCCAAGTCCCTCCAAGGCCCAAGTTTCCAAGCCTCCAATTTCATTGACTTCCAAGTCTAACTTCTAACTGCCAGAGTGCGGAGAAACGATCTGCGGAACTGCCCGTCTGGTGGGCTACAGCACCTTTGTATTCAGTCAATCAAGGGTTCGCCTTAGCGAGGGTGCAGTGACACTCCAGTGACCAACAGGGCAAGTATCCTCCTGAGTTCGGAGTGTGCAGAGTCCTCGCACGCCTATAGGACGGCGAGATCTGGCGTGCGTCGATCGAGGGGAACAGAGTGCAGGGATGCTCCACGAGCTCGGTGCTCAACGACTCATGCTATCCTCAGAGTATGGATGGATTATTGGCTTGGTTACAGTGATGAAAACTCCCGAACATGGCCATGAGCTGATGGGTTAGGTTACCTGATTATTCTTGGTCTCGAGCGTCGTCCCACCATCAACGGCAGCCTAAGCTGTGTCTCTAGTGCCTCCACCCAGCGGTGGCACTGTAACACTGTTTGAGGCATTTTCAAGAAGCAACTTAGCAGGACATGAATATCCTCATTTTCGCCTCGAGCTCAAAGCGCCCTTTCATCCAAGCGGGCGGGCAAGAAAAAGTAAATATCGAATCTCAAACAAGTTACAAGCCACCTGACGCCCGGCAATTGGCGCCCTCCGCTGGTTCCCCAGTCTAGGTCCCGACACCGCGGAGAAGATCGCTGCAGTTGCTGCACCAGGATATGCTAAGCAGGGGCACAGTCACACAAGGCCACACGATAAACAGGGAACTGGCTGATGCAAATCTATGACAGATGAGAACTCTCGAGTCCCCGACTTCCTCGGGGGACGGAACCCTCCGATATTGGTTCCCAGCGCACCGGAATTGCAAGACTATTGAAAGCATAGCCCGCTTGTTGGATTTTGAGTTGAATGATCCTCCCTTGGCTTCTGACTCTTTTGATACCTCGTTGAGCGACACTAATTTATCGATTAATTTCGAAGCCGTGCCAAGTGCTTGCGATCGACCTGATCCGTCGCTAACTATGAACTCGAACCTGGTAGGACATCCTATCCCAGATCTCGCCCATCTAGCCTCAGGTCTAGCGGAGTCTGGCCGCGCAAACCCCCATTGAATAAGGCTGGGCTGCTCCATCTAAACGAAGTGTAATCAAAACAACCCCATAACGTTAAACCAGGAAGAGACAACCCCAGGCGAAGAAGGCGACGAGGGAAAACGTGCCAATGCAGGACCCCGACCAGGTGCAAGGCTGCCGAAGCGGCGAAGCATGCAGGAAAAAGAAAACATCGACCGAAAGACTGGAAATAAGATGAGTCGGGCAACGAAGTGGCAATTCTATTAGTTAACAGGAACCGGCCAGGCCCAGAGGGAGGGAGAGGAAAAAGCAAAAGAGCTACTCTGTAGACGATCTAATCTAGAATCCGATCTGGCTCGAAAGTGCGACTTGTGAGAGACTACTCAGCCTAGGAGGGGACGATGCGCCATTACGTAGCCTAAAGAGGAGGTTCAAGTTATTATTATCATATTATGACTGCGGATATTAGTAGTTCGAAAGTCCTACAGTCTTCTCGTATACTTGGCGGCCATTATTATTATGCGCTCCCCGCTCCAAACGCTCAAAAGTCTAAAGTCCCGAGTACTCCATATTATTCAGAATAAGAAGAGCACATCACAACTAATACAATCACTAAGAATAACCATAGAACTTTGTCTCCAGATCTCGGCGAGCAACCTCATCCACTCGTCCAGATTCTCCAGTCCACCCAGTCCAGCTAGCTAGACTGCTGGACAGCTCAGTGACCCATATTTTTGGTCCTTGCCGATTTAACCTCGAAGTTCAGCCAGAAAATATAAAAAATAAAAAATAAAATCCCAGAAAACAAGACTCGGCATCCCCAGATTCAGGTGCTGCAGGTTCGGGCAGGTTGCCTGCATCCCGTCGGATAGGTAGTACTCCTTTAGTAAAAACCTGCAGCCGACCCTGTCTCCGTATACCCAATCAGCTAGAATATATCAGCGTATGCCTCAGCTCTCTAGGAAGAGTAATCAATATCCTATCTCGGAGTCGATCGGAGGGAAATGGCAGTCCATGCGGAGGCGAAGGAATCCTTGCTTGCTTTCTTCGAAGATTCTAGGGTGACATATGAGGGTCCTGTCAGATTAGCCAAGATATGTTTTCTTTTTCGTGGTCTTGTGCCGCTTCTGTGGTCTGGAATATTAATTTGATATTTGCCTGGCTGGCTCGCTGGCTTACTTACCCAGTGCAAGAGTTACCTCTACCACGGCTACTGCTACTATATACTATACGCTCGACAAAGATATACGCTTCGGGTACAACGTTGCTATCTTTGAATGTAGAGTGCTGCAACATATATAGCCACGACTCCGTCCGTCCCGCTTCCCCTCCCGTAGTTCCCGACCACCGGGAATTAGCTACGAGCTCAACAGGTTAATTTAGCCAACGCACTAGAACGCGGGGCATGGCACGAGAAAGTTAAGAAACACCATTTTCAACCACTATGCGCCAGAGCTTACTTGCCACGCTAAATTCCCTAGACTATAATACCACTTGGATACAGACAGGGAGCCAAGGGGGCGCCCTCCCCATCTCAGACTCATCATCCTGCATTGGTGGCTGCTCTGAAACGAACGCCCGCAAGCAATCACAATCACCCCGGTAAGCAAGGGAAGATTACATGGTTTGGTAGGTGATATTAGCTTAGGGTGGAAGTGCGCAAACGCATGCGACTTCTGCTTCGAGCGGGGTCTCATGACGTGCGCGATTATGTATAGATAGTGATAGCTAGCTGAGGATTATTTCCCCGCCGCAGGAGCTGAGCGTGTTTGAGACTCGAGGGCGGGTGGTGACGAGCTTTGAATGGATCGTCCTTCCCTAAGCAGGTTTCCCAAGAGTTGCTCCCGACCTCTTCAGTCCCCGTTCCCATTCGCTCCCTTTCCCTTCCCTGCCTTCCCAAAAGAGCTTGAAAAAAAAAAAAAAAGTGAGAAATGTATCAAGAGGGAATGAAGAAATCTACCCGCTAAACCGGAACCGCGTGGCTTCCAACCGGCCTAAGCCCTCCCTCGGAGCTACATTTCGACGTCGGTAAGAGTTGGTAAAGTCTGCAGCATGCCATTAGCCAATGCGAGATCAACAAAATCACGAGGTTGTCCCCATACCTTGAAGGAGGACTCGAATCTTTCGTGTCTCTCCTGACTGAACCTTGTCGGAAATTCCCTTTAGCAGCCGTTCCGCCTCTCCCGCCTTCATCGTCCCCGTGGGGAGCATTTGGAGGGTCGTCTGCACCCAGCCACCTGCGTCTGGAGGCATTAGTTCGAACATAGACATCAACAGACTTGATGCATCAGGGAAGCATTCTCCGGGGAACGTAAACATCATCCCGGTGAGAATCCGCTGTACGAGGACTTGTCCTTGAGACGCAATCAGCTGTTTCACGGCCCCCTGTATCTCGGGGGGGTTGGCGTAAGCCTTCCCATCCGGTGCGGTGAAACTAGAGACGGCAGGCTTCTCAAACGCAAAACTAAAGAGATCGTGGTAGTAATGTAGCGTGGCCATCAGTGGGTCAATCTGCTGTAGAGTAAGGGAGCTAAGTGCAGCCGAGAATATCGGCACCGCGAGGGATGAAGTGATGCATTCTTTGGGATAGAATCGAATGGCATCGGAAGAAAGACGGAAGAAGTCCTCAATCACTACTCACATATTAGACAGATTGCGGGATAGATAATGGGCAAAACTTACCGTCAGGTACGTTCTCCGGTGGTAAGTCGTTCAAAGTACGTAGGAAAGCCGTCGCTTGCTGCTCGTAGAATTGGAACACTGCACGACTCGTGGTGGGGTCAACAAATTCCGCGCCCTCAGAGAACTCTCGCACGACGGCGTCAGTGGCCCACAGGAAGCATCCTTCCCGCGAAACCTGGAATCCACTCGCAAGGCTCTCAGCGAGCGTAGGAAGCAGAGGACTCATGGCAGTTCTGTAGCTGATAATCATGTTTCTCCAGCAACGACATACACGCTCCAGAATAGGGGTGGATGTCGTGAAGTTCATCACGAGGGTTGTCATGATAGGCAGAATCTCGCCGCAATACTTTACTGCCGGATTGTCCTGGTCTTGAGCAACGTACGGATTCACGACCAGGATAAATATCGTGATCAACTGAAGGTGATCTGTAATAGAGTGAGTACATGATAACTGTATCCTAGACGGATACTTACCGGCAACAGCCCGCTGGCCCTGTTCATCCTTGGCATTATTCGCCAGGTTCATAATGCGCGCCATGATCGGATCACAGAACATCTTCATAGTCTCGTATATCTTCTCCAGTGGCTGAACGGCAATTACAGCCGCTACACCTTCGGTCACCTCCTCTTGACTGCTCGGCTTCAGTTTGTCAATGACGGACTCATAGAACGAATGAAGCTGTGCAATGTGCCCTCCAAGGAGCTTCTGGCAATCCGTTCCCAGGAACTTGAAAGCCAAAGCAGATGCCTGAACGACCTCCACAGAATTGTGCTGGAAACCTGAGATAACATAGTTCAACTGTGCTTCTAGGGTCTCTGGGTGCTGTGCTGTCCATTCCGTATAGCGTGCAAGCGCCATGATAGCCTGGAACCGGACTTTCTCTTGGTTCGGAATTTGGACTATCAGAGGAATAATCTGTGGCAAGACTGCATTCTCCTCCGGATCGACCATGCGGCCCATAGCCCTCAGACTGAAAAGTGGTGCCTCAAGTTCCTGCCAGTTCGGGACATGACTATCCGTCGACTGGGAAGCGTACTGGGAGATCCAATTCTGGACGACCTGATAGGCTTTTGACAAGCATTCTGTAACTCCTATGACAACGCAACAGTCCTTGAGGACGTCTCCCATCGAGTGTCGGAACTGTCGGAACTTCTCCTCATGTTCTCGGTTACCCCCGAAGAGATCAGTTTCTCCGTCCTCGGGGCGCGGGTACTCGAGATGTTTGATCATGATATCCACCAGTTTTGAGAAAATGTCGCTATAGACGGCCCGTGACTCGGCATATCGTTCCAGCGTGGCGTACTGCTTCAATTCGTACCAGAAGACGAAAGTGATGGATACCACGTCGCGCTCCCAATCCCGTGCACAACATTCCAGCACTGCTTCCACAAGCTCTCGAAACTGCGCTGGCAGACGCGCTATCAGGACCACCCATGCTTCACCCGCCTCGGCAAAAAGTCTTGTAATACCTCTGAACGCTTCCGTATCTTCTGCTTCGGCAGTCTCAGCGATCTTAGGGCGGAGAGACATTACACGCGGGTACAAAGCCTGAATGATAGGTAGCGAAACATCCACTTCACGCGTGTCCCGGTATATAGTACACATGCTGTCGACAGCCGCATCGAACGATGCGTCATCATCGAGAGCCTTCACAATCACGTCCATCAAAGGAGATTCGACAATCTTCGAGGCCGGGATCTCGCGCATCCAGGACGTTATACAATCGAGAAGGCGGGGATTCGTAGATGCGGCGTCTGAAAACCAATAGTCAGCATAGTGCGGACGAAAGTCAAAACAAAAAAGGGCACAGACGGGATGATTGAGCATATTGAATCAAGAGATGCATGACTTGCTCGGCATTGTCTTCCAGCAGTTCTTTGGTCCTCAATAAGAGTTCATCTTCCTAAGGCGAAAGTATTAGATTCTGAACTATGGCCGCGCAAAGAGTCGTTGCCGGTCGATGGCGTAAACATGGGATGCTGAGTTTGTCGAACATACAGATAAATTGATTTTGCGACCTTCCGTCACTTCTTCCGGGAGGATCCTGAGAAACTCCAGCACACAGTCGCCGGCGCTGCCTCCGAGCGAAGATCCGACAGTCACCAGGACGTCCTTCCACTCGATCATCTGGATAGCAAGGCTGGCTAGACAAACGCAAAGCTGTGTTTGAATCGGTCGCGGCCCGGAACCAAAAGCCACCAAGAGATTGAGTACCGAGTCCCTCAAAGCAACCACCGACTCCGCAGGCAATTGGTCTAGATCAAACATAATCTGGCACAGTCAGTATGCCAGTATGAGTCCGTGGGAGCAAGCTTCTGCTTCACCTTTCCCTTCAACGTCGTCGCTGCGAACAACTTCGCTTCCACGGGGACATCCGTCGACCGTAACATCTCATGGGTAATGGTCCACGCCTCGACCTAAATAGTGAAGCCAGTCGGTCAGTATAACCTCTTCACAGAGACGCGGTGGTTTGCCGTGGAGATAGGTGAGGGGCTAGGGGCGAACGAACGGATTTCTGAAATTTCTCGAGGAATTCATGAGCATGAGTTTTCTCGTTGCGCGGGACATTCCCTTGCATAGTAGCGACCGCTGCTAGGACGGGGCCAAAGGCCTGTCCTGCGGCGTCTCCTTTGCTGGCCATCGTGGACGGTGGAAAGCTGTTTTGGTGTGTCCTCCGTGGGAGTGGGAAAGAGGGGTCAACTAGGCCGGGAGGCTCAACAAAAGTAGAATTCAGTCATGAATCATTAAAAGAACATAAGAGGAAGTAAGATATCAGTAGTCTAGGCTGTGAAGGACCACAGGGTGTGCACAGACTGAGTATCAAGCAGTTGGCAATAGGAGAGGAAGTGGGATGGTGACTGATGATCCGCTCCCAAGGAAAAGTTAGGTGAGCCGCAACAATTTATCAAATGGCGGAAATGGCGTGGAGCTCCAGATCATCTTTTCCCCTGCCAATCCAACCACCACTCGCGCGACAAACCACGTTTACTCCTCGAGCAATCTCTCCCCACTGAACAGTCGCGTTTAGTTCTTTATTTCAGTTCTTATATTTTTCGCAATTTCGCGTCGTTATCATGACCGGCAGAGGAGGCGGTGCTGCTCGCAAGACACTGCTTGCGCCGATTCACTTCATCTTCAAACTCCTTCAGCAACGCTCAACGGTCTCTATCTGGCTATATGAGCAGCTCGCATTCCGCATTGAGGGGAAAATCAGAGTAAGGAGCTCTTGTTTTCGGCTAGATGATAATCGCTGACTAGAGGACTAGGGGTTCGACGAGTTCATGAACCTGGTTGTCGATGACGCCGTGGAGGTTAAGCAGGCAACAAAAAGCGAGGAGGAAAAGAGGAGACCATTGGGTATGGACAGACTTCCCTGTCTTTATTATTTGCGGTTTCCTATGCTGATACTTGCCTCAACTACAGGTCAAATACTGCTAAAGGGCGACAATGTTTCCCTTATCCAAGCTGTCCAGTGATCGCGAATCACGCCTCATCTCCTATTTAATACGTCGTTAATTCCAAAAAAAAAAAAAAAGCCCTTCGCCGTTTCCTGTCCTACGAAGATCTTAATGACAACTATTTACGCTGTGCCGCTGAAGGACATGGATGGAATGGATATATCTGCGGACATGTGGAGCTGTTTTGGGCTTTCAAATCACCGTTGGCGCACGAGACACCGGTCATCACCAACTATCACGATATCTACAAGCCAGTCATGATTTGTAACGGGTATTTCTTCGGGTAGGGAAAGCGTTTGCTCCTTGAGAGAGAGGGCAACTGTGGTCTAGTCAGGAAATTTATTGGTCTCTTATATCTGAGATAAGGTTGTGTCTCACCGAGTAAAGGCATCTTTCGCGTGTCTGTTCCCATTTCAGCTTCCCATCTCAAGTACCTTGACAGGAAGCTGTCGTAGTATCCTTTGCCATGACCAAGTCTTCTAAAGCCGGTATCGAAGGCCATTCCCGGCATAACAATCAAGTCTAGCCCAGATGATTTAGGTGTGGTATCCTTCTCTATCGTTGCGGGCAGTCCAATTCCGCCAAAGCAGTTCTTCTTGCTCTGTGCCTGCGCTTTCGTGAGCGACGGAATCCCCCATCTGTCACGTTCTAGGGACAAGAACTCATCCATTGAGTCTAACGCGAGCATATCCATGACTGAAACTTTTTGCTGCGTGGTTGCCGTTTCAATGCGATGAATGTAAGGTACGAAGACTTCCTTGTGGTTTTTCAGGGCATCTTCCACTATTGCTGTTGTCGATAGCTCCCCTGTCGGCATGGACAGGTAGACACCTATTCTTTGGGCTTTTTGATATTCGGGAAGAGCGAAGAGTCTGGTCCCAACCGCTCTGGCTATAGGTAGTCAGCATATGTTGTGCTCATAGGCAGAGAACGATGGGGCCGACATTGATTGACGATAGAGTCAGCGGGGATTCTCTGCAGGGCGTCCCGCATTCTTTTCCGGAGATCCTGTTTTGCTGTTTGTATTCCCGCCATCTTCTCCAATGGGTTGGACTGTGTAGACAACCGACAGACTCTGAAATGGTTTTTGGGTAGGATACGGAGTAGAGAATGTTTTTAAGTGGTCTTCGGTAGATTAGGATGTCCAATGTTCCTGGTGGGAGTCACGGATGAGCTATTCGTGGAGGAGGCTTGGCACCTGCGCTACGGAGTACATTCATCATTGTTTTGGTTGCATGGCTGGATCGACAGGGCCAGTCGAGCTCCCTTGGAAGGGCAAAATGGATTGCGCCCTTGAGTGAGAAATCCTCCTCCCAGCTACACTTCTCGCGTCTCGTCTCTCAACTTGTTCGACAGCTTCACGGAACAATGCTTGTGGTTTACTTTGTTGCTAGCCTTCTGGCGAGTGTTGTTAGTGCCCGCAACACTGCCGATCTAGTTGGGACTTGGACCACCAAATCTCGCCAGGTCAAGACAGGGCCAGTATGTTTTGGCAGTCGCTTCTGCTTATGGAATGGATGCTGATGCAGTTTCTTGAACAGGGATTTTATGATGCAATTAATGACCAATTTATCGAGCCGAACCTTCCGGGCATCTCATTCTCGTTCACGGCAGACGGGCATTTCGAAGAAGCGTTCTACCGCGCTGTTGCCAATCGTTAGTATATATTTTGCCGACTGTGGTCGCTCGAAGCTGATCCCAATCTCAATACACAGCTCAGAACCCATCATGTCCTAAGGGTATCATGCAGTGGCAACATGGTACATATACCGTAAAGGCTGATGGCTCTCTACAATTGACTCCGATCGCCGTAGACGGTCGCCAGCTACTATCAGATCCGTGCTCGTCTTCAACGGCGGAATACACCAGGTACAACCAAACAGAGAAATACAACGTACGTATACCCCTTGGATTTCGCTGAGCTACCTTCGCTAACATCACCAGTCTTTCACCGTGGCGGTGGACCCATATTATGACAGTATACGGCTAGATCTTCACTCATTTGATGGATCACCTATGATACCGATGTACCTTGCCTACAACCCACCAGAGATGCTGCCTACTGGAACCCTTAACCTCATATCGTCCAAGAAAGAAAAACGTCAGGTTGACGGAAGGCCGGATAACGTTCTTGACTTGCCAAGGCTTGTTAGTAAAGATACTCTTGTTGACCCCGACCGTTGGTTGTGGGTAGGTGTTGTCATGAGCGCTATGGGCGGTGTTGCGCTGTTTTTATCCTAGTTTTGTCGGCTTTCATTGGTTAACAAACAGTCTGGGTTGGGCGTCTGGTGTTTTTTCTCCATGTCTGTAGACAGATTTTCTCCCTATAGGACGGGCCTTCGACATCGTACTATGACGTGTAATATATCCAATTGTGTGTCTTTCGGAAGGAGGGGGATGAGAGTATTTCCGTGTAGATCATATAATGGTACAAGGTTAATATACAGTAGAATTCCATCCGAGACAAAGCTGTCAATCAGGCGGCGGAAACAGCTTCTTTCACGATTTTCGCAACCTCAGATCGCTCAGCAGGCTTGCCATCCAAAGCTCCCCCAGGCGCAAAAAGGGATTTAAGGACCGTGCCAATCTCAAGTTTCTTGCCAGCCTCCTTCAGCTTTCTCACCTCCCCTGACACAATTTCCTTAACCTCGTCGAGACCCATTGTCTGCACCTGGCCTCCATATTCCTCGAGGATTGCCTGAGCCTTGTCCTCCTTCTCTTTGAGGTCCGGTCGGTTGGCCTCCAGGAACTGTTGAGCTGAGTCTTTGGAGGCAGAAGCGCGCTTCCGGATCAGCGCGAGCAATTGTAAGTCTGTCTGGATGGGGGAGGAGGTTTTCAGTGAGTTGTTGGTCTCGGAGATCAGCGCTCGAAGGACGTTTAGTCTGGTAGAAAGCATTGGTCAGTGTGAGCTTTGTAGATGGCATTGACTGGTATCGCCAACGCTGTGAGTGGGCCTTACCTATCAGTATCTTTTGCCCTCATTGCAATCTTTAGATCGGTCCTCAATACGGCCATCAGTGGCGGCGTAGATGGACTGGCTGTCGAACTCCATCGCGCTTGGTAGAAGCCCAAATGAGCTGTTTGTCGCAAAGCTCTGAGCATCGCTGCTGTCTAGTAATAAAACCACAAGATAAAGAGATATAACGCAATTGAGAGAGAGCCCGACAGATAGTTAAATCCTTAGTGAGAACCGTTGGATAGCTATAATTATCAGGAGAATCGGCGAGCAGGCGGAGATCCAGCAAATTATTGGAAGGCGGAGAGCAATCAGGTCCGTGCACCAATTTTGGAGGTTTTCGCTGTTTATGATCGCTCCATCACTGTTTCTTTATGAATGCTAGCTGTCTTCGACGTCAAGGACAACACATCAGCTGAGGAACATAACACCTCGCCGATTCATGTTCCTTCGCCTCCAATTCCCGCCTTCCGCTCTTCCTCCCGGCCTCCCTCTTCCTCTCGAACTCGCTTCACTTCCCCGGCCCTTGCGCTGAGACGAGCCTCTTCCACGCCGGGGAGCGCGATCATCTTCACGGCTCGGACGGGCTTCGAAGCTGCACGATGTCCTACCCTAATCTTCCTCCTGTCACACCTCAGAAGCCTCTTCCTGGCGCTTTCTTCCAGACTCCCGCGCCCAGCAATGCGCTGAATCCGCCGCAACCCACATCTCCCCAACCGACCGCACAGCCGGTGAACCCAGCCTCGCAGGCTGCGCTCCCCAGGTTCCCTCCGGCTTTAAAACCAGCACCAGCCCAGACTCTGAATACGGAAGAGCGTGCGGCGCGAACGGTCAATGATACTCTCACACAGGAAGCTCGCTATCCCGACCTTGATAGTTATTTGTCTCGTAAGTGGACTTGAGAAGCTGTTTCCACCACTCAGACTGACAATTCAAACACAGAGGGCTTTTCATCCGACTATGACATTCCCGTATCCTCGACATGGGCGCCTTTCCAGAAGGTCAAGATGTACAACATCCCCGACCAGATATTCGACCAGTATAACCTAGCTCAGGTATCTACCAGCATGGGGCTGTTGGCGGAGCTGAATCACGCGTGGGTGGCAATCGATAACGCGTTGTATATCTGGGATTACACGCACATCAATCCTCAACTAGTGGGGTTCGAAGATCAACCGAACAGCATCAACGCGGTCAAACTAGCGAAGCCACGCCCTGGGGTGTTCCTCCCGAGTATTACCCATTTGCTTGTATTATCGACGACCGCGGAGGTTATTCTACTGGGAATGAAGTGTGAGCCGACTCCCGGAGGTGGTCGTCAAGTGACATTATACCAGACGGGGATGTCAACATCTATCCGTGGATTGGATATTCACATTATGGCTTGCTCGGGCGCGACTGGCCGTATATTCTTTGCGGGTTCTTCCGATAATGACGTTTATGAGCTTACGTACCAACAAGAGGAGAAGTGGTTTCAAGGTCGATGCTCCAAGGTGAATCACACGAGTTCTCGCGTATCGACATTTGCTCCATCTTTAAGCTTCACGCACAAGGCATCGGAGCATGTTGTGCAAATGGAGGTCGATGACTCCAGACGGCTCCTGTATACGCTGTCAACCTCTTCTACCATCAGGGTATTTCACTTGAAGGCGGATGGCTCTGTTTCTCTCGCCATTACGAAGCCAGCCCTCGATATCTACGCCAATATCGGCCACATAATCGCCTCTAACCAAGCGCTGAATGCGAAAGTAAGGATAGTTTCAATCAGCCCAATCCCAGCCGCTGAGGCGTCGCGATACCATTTGATGGCTACTACCGCTACGGGTTACCGTATTTACTTGAGCGCCACCGGTTCCTATAGCTGGTCCCCTGCACCTAACGGCGCAAATGCTCCGACAAGCATGCAAGCTCATTATGTCAAAACACCTCCTTTCGACAACCCACCTCCTGTGTTTCAAGGCCAATCGCGCTTCCAACCTTCGATGGCGGCGTCCAAGGTCCCGATACACACCCTCGATCCCACCACATTCTCAGCACGTTACCCTCCGGGTTACTTCTTCTGCTTCACCTGCCAGGACACCACACAAAAGACAGATACGCTGTTTATATCAGCTCCCGACTCTGGACGTGTAGCTCGCTCCCAGGAGAGTGTCATCCCTGGGAAAGCGGCGGAAACCGGCATATGGCTATCGTTGGGCAGCCGGGCGGAAGATATCGGACTTAGCTCCCCAACAACGCCAGCTTCTGCAAGCCCAGGTGGCTTTGGTAATGAACTCGCTGTTCAGTTCGAGAACCCGTCCGCGGAGGTAGCTATCCTGACGAACACTGGCATTCATGTGTTCCGGAGGAGACGACTTGTTGACGTGTTCGCCGCTTTGGTGCGTAACGGAGGTAGTGGCGGTGATGAGGGTCTCGAGGGTGAAATAAAGAATTTCATTCGTACCTATGGACGCAGCGAAACACTTGCAACTGCCCTGGCGGTTGCATGTGGCCAGGGCGTTGAGGTTTCTACAGATTCACGTCTCTCGAAAATTAACGATCCTGACGTCCTGGAATTTGCTCGTAAGGTCTTCATTGATTACGGCGGGCGACCTACGCTAAACGAAAATGCTGTCGCTGATAATTCAACTCCCGCCATTGACACTGTTGTTCCGTCACCTCGGCATACAGGAATCTCCCTGTACATCTCAAGGCTGCTACGGTCGATATGGAAGAAGGAAGTAGTAGTAGTTGGCGGCGCGCCCGGTGGAGCACAAACTATTTCGTCTTCCTTCCCTGCTACCAAATTGCAAAATATCCAGCGCGATCTGTCCGCTTTGCAGGAATTCTTCAAGTCGAACAAGAGTTTCATTGAAGGTTTAAGCGGCCCCGAAGCCCTTGCGCGCGTGTCAACGAAGCAGGAAGAGATCGAGCTTCAGGCAGAGCACCGGGCACTTCATTCTCTTGTCCAACTAGTATCTCACACCATTGAAGGGATCTCATTCGTGTCGGTTTTGTTCGATGAAAAGGTCGAAGAGATCGTCGCGCTGTTACCGGGCGAATCGAAACAACGGTTCCTGAAACTAACATTCGAAGAGCTTTTCAGCACTTCGAAGGGCCATGATACTGCCAAGGAGCTGGTTAAAGGAATTGTCAACAGGAACATCGCAAAAGGTGCTAATGTCGAGACAGTAGCGGATGCCTTGCGTCGGCGATGTGGTAGCTTTTGCAGTTCTGAAGATGTGGTAATCTTCAAGGCGCAGGAGCTTCTCAAACGGGCTACAGAAGCCGGTTTCAACTCAGAGCTCGGTCGCAATCTGCTGAACGAAAGTTTGCATCTGTTCCAGCAGGTGTCAGAGAACCTACCCATGGACTATTTGGTGCCCGCGGTAGAAAGTTACATCTTCAATCAATTTTTTGCTGGTACGTTTTTAATACCTCAATGCGTGGTTCCTCTCTAACTGTCATAGGTGCCATTCAACTTGCTTTAAATGTCGCTGGTCGATCAGACAAAGCCAACATGGCAATGTTATGGATGATGGACGGTCAACCACAACCGGTACGATGTTCCCAACCTAGCTTTGCTGTATCAGGCACTAACGAAGATATTGCTTAGGACCCTCGGAGAGACTATTTTCTATTTAGAAAACAATGCTACGATCTCGTTTTCAAAGTTGTCCTCGCAGTTGACAACCTTGCTGCTCAAGACCTTGGCGTTGTTGACGGACAATTAACCCTGGTCGCCAAGCGCAAGAATGAGGCATATGGAATTATTTCAGAGTCTAAAGATGAAGTGTTTTTGACGAGTTTATATGATTGGTATCTGGAGCAGGGATGGAGTGATCGCTTGCTGAGATCAGATTCTCCTTTCGTCGTCGAATACCTCAAGCGGAAGTCGACCGATGACCTTTCACACGCCGATCTTCTATGGCGGTACTACACTCAGTCCGAGTGCTTTTACGAGGCCGCTAGAGTTCAATTAGAGCTCGCCAATAGCTCTTTTGTCCTCCCCCTTAGCCGAAGAATAGAGTATCTCGGTCAAGCACGGGCCAACGCCTCAACCTTCTCACAAGACGTGGGACGACAGGCCCGACAGCGATTGCTACAGGAAGTCTCCAACCTCATCGACATCGCGAATATCCAAGATGACCTTCTACAACGGCTGAAAGACGATCTACGCCTTGGGCCGGAGCAAAGAGCCAAGGTCCTCGAGGACGTGGACGGATCTATCCTGGAGGTCTCTTATGTACGAACCCCCATTCATCCCCACCCCCACGGCCCGAAACCCCTTATCTCACATGCCTGACTAACAAACTCAGATGTTCAACCAATACGCCGATAGCGCAAGCTACTACGACATCTGCCTGCAAATCTTCTACATCGCCGACCACCGCAACCCTGCCGACATCCGCTCCACATGGCAACATCTCCTCCAGGATCTGCACGATGAAACGGCCGCACGCGGCTCCCCACAGCCCTACGAGGCCGTCATCGACAAGATCCGCTCCCTAGGTTCCCGTCTCCGAATGTCCGAAACCGTATTCCCAGTCCCCATCCTCATCCCCATGCTCGAGCGCTACGCCCTCGAACACCAGCGCAATGCCGGCCCCCCAACATGGGTCATCGATACGTTCTTCGACCTCGGTGTCGCCCATGAGACAATTTACTCCGTCCTCGAATCAATGTACTACACCGACGAAGCGCCCTTCCACGGCTCGAACCGCAAAATCATCGCCCGCGACTTACTTTACACTGTCGAGCACTGGTTCCACGATACAGTGCGACTAGGCGGGATTGTCTTCGGGAGCGACATCATCGCTGAGCGCGTCGTCGAGATGCTTATTCTCCTCCAGCAGAGCGGGATCAGCGCAGAGCAGATGGCTGTCGCGCATGAGTTGAGGGCACGGATTCAGAATATTTTGAGTTAGGGATGGATATAGATAGAGTATCTAGTAGGTAGTTTCAATAGCTTAGTTCTTATCTTGTCTTGGTCGAGTCGAACGGTGGTAATGGTATTGGAACTTTTCATGGTTTATATTCCCATCCCGTCGTTATCCCCCGGTTTCGTTTTTCTAGTTGTGGAATGGTGTTATGTTAGCTTCACTTTTCTTTGCGTCGTTTCCTTACCTACCTTCCTCCACCTTTTCATTTTTGTTATTCTTTGCGATCTATATGTGACTGGCGAGGGTGCGCGGACGTGCAATGCGAAACGCCTTGCAAGCACCTCAAAATACCAGACAATCTACATATTACACTATAACGGAGGTATGGCAAATAAGACCGAAAAGTAGAAATAGAATCTCCTCATCCAATCATCTCTCTATTAAGATCATTAAGCCCGTCGGTAACCAGGCAAACCCGGGACAATTCAAGCGATGTTTTGGCATGATAACGGACAAAACGACGACAAATTAATCCGAATTAATCAAAAACAGTCTATAAGGCTGGGAGGACATCATGAAGTGGTTTGAAGCAGCAAGCGAAAATCAAGCATGGAAAGGGCAAAGGGGGGAGAAGCTGGACATGTCTAGAACAGAAAAACAGGCTGTCCGGAGACGATAACAAGAAACAAGGCAGGTCAGGTAAATTCATCAAAGCCGTCTATCGAAAACGGGACCGAGGTATCAGGGAAACGAGATAAGCAGGATGGAACAAAGAACAGGGAGCAAGCACATGCGGGACCAGCGGCATGCATGCGAACCAAGCAATCAAACCGAGGGCATGCAAGACGTGATGTGATGAATAGCGCTAGATGATGGGTTGAACTTTGAAGTCGAGGAATTTTACCGTGAGAGAACCGGGAAGGAGATAAAAATCAGCTGTGGTGCGAAATTAGGGTGTTTTCCCAGTAAGAAAGAAGGGCTAAAGTCGATCGATCATTCAAATTGGTCGTAAACGGGGATCGGCTTCTCGCCCAGAGCACACAGCCGAAAAATATGGCGGAGCTTAGCACCGTAATCGTCATCAATGTAGTCGACAACAGCTGAATCTAGAGTTTTGGAAGGATTTCGTTAGTCGCCAGTTCCCACCGCGTCTCAAACTAATGCATGGGAAAGGAAACCCAAATTACTTACGAATGGTGCTCCTGTTGTCGAAAATGACGATAGTCTTGGGTTGCCATCGCACCCTCGCTTGGAAGTCATGCCCAGAGACAATGTGCTGCAGCAGAAAATCGAGTAACCACCGCTGTTCAGACTCTTTGAGACCTGGGATCTTGGTGATAAATTCCCCGTTGAGGAAAAGGCATTTTTCACCAGTCACAGGGTGAACGCGTACAAACGGGTGGACGGTGTCAACAGCATCTTTGCGCACTAAGCTACCAGTAAGACGTGCGTGGTTGATCATCTTCGTCGATGAGTGGACTGCGCGTAAAGTGTCGAGCCACGCGCAGAGGGTCGGTGATAAGCGCCTGTTCACCAGCGTTAGCTCCACATGTGCGGTACCTTTGTAGGAAATATAAGAACTTCCTTATAGGTGAACTCACTTATAGGCCAAGTCGGTCGCAGCAAAAACAGTATCGCCTCCAACTTCGGGCCCCTCCAGTAGTCCTAACATGACATACCCAGGCGGCTGAACCTCATAGCTGACATCCTGATGCCAAAGAGTGGTTGTTGTGCGCTGTTCCAGAAAGCGAGAGATCTCTTCCCGGTTGCCATCACGGTGTATAATATGAAAACCAGGATAACCGCGCACGGTACCAGATACGGGCTGATAATTGGGTTTGCCGAAGTGGCTCATGAATTCTGCTTGCGCTGCGGGGCCAGCATCGATGAGATCTTGATTGGGGAATGCGACGACCCTGCGCTCGGAGACGAGGAGCGCGAGTTCATCCTTAGCGGCCGCGGAGAGTTGGCTCAGTTGCACGCCTTCAAGAATGCTTCCAATCTGGGGCTGGATCTCTGTGACTTTGACATTGGGAGTCAACAGACTGGGCTTAGATTTGTCCTTAACGCGCAGCGCGGGGTCCTCATATTCGAAATAGGGAAGCGGATCAAACCACAGCTTGTCCCATGTCGGAAGGTATTCGGGATACCTTGTCCGCAGGTGGTTGTCCTTTGTGACATCCACGTATGGGATGTTGATGTCGTAGCTGATTGGTCCCTGATCCTTATGGACAGCGACTGGCTGCGCCTGTTTCGGCCTTGGAACGGGAGCGGAGGAAGGCATTGCCGTTGGAGGGAGGAGTTATGGCGTTGTAGATGTCGCTGGAGAAGTTTTTTTTTTTTTGGCGCTCTCGTTATGTGAGGGAACTGGGAAGAGAAGGGGTTACGAGGAGGAGGAGGAGGTTACGCCAACAAGACTTCTTCGGTGATACGAGAGAAGTATAACCTGATATACAGTAGAGGTGGGGAGGGGTCAAAGATTAATAAGACTGGATCAATCCAGATAATTGTGAAGAAAAATAACGTCGAGGGGATAGACTTCAGATAATGGAGGATGGGGATCAATAAATATTAATTATTGCGACGTAATCTCGTCATCGTCATCACGATAAAGCAGCTCCTTCGCAAGGAGGAAACATAGCTAAGTGGATGACGGTCTGATAATAGTCGCAGCGCCATCATTGCATCCACCGGGTGGTTTCGCTTTGACTACTGTCCCTTTCATCTCCGGCCCGGTCAGCTTGCGATGGGGACGCGCAGATGACGGACAAAAGGGCTGTTTCCCGCGATGCCATGTTGAGCAGGGGTGCCATCGGTGGCCAGACGGAGGACATACAAACATGAATGGAAGTTGTAAAGGGGGGCGGGTGAGGGGCAACGGCAGATCAATTGGCCACTCAAATGGAAGGAAGAGACTCAGAAGAAGGGGAAATCTGCCAAAAGGAATAGGACGGAGAGGCAAAATGGAGGAACTGGATGAAAGGAGCTGGGAGTACCATACGGAGTAGAGTCCGTGACTGTCACAAGAAGCCAAAGAGAGGCGGTCAAAGGAGAGCCCTTGACGGCTCATCATCGGCACATATGGAATAGCTTCTGCAATCTGCAACGAACATTTGTCCCAACCTACCTCATGGACGTTATTATTGGCATGATTGGTCTCGGTTCAAGGATGGGACACGAGGAAGCACCTTGGACTCCCTGCTCCCGGCCTGTTCCGGGGGACTGGCTCTCCAGCGTTCATTCCATCAGTACTGGAATAGTTTCACCGCTCCACCCCTGGTGCAATTTGAGCGACCGATAAGAAAGCCGAGAAGGCGTCGAAGGATGAATAAGTGGGTCCATAGAATGAGCATGCATTTTGGCCCAATATCATCGAGTTTCTTAGCCTGTTTCTTGCTCCAGTGCCGGCTTATTCTGGATCGATGAACAAGTCCTTTGCAGTGGTTAGCTGCCCGGGATTGGAGAGAGCATCTGCAGCTCGCTGGAGCTCTGCTATCTTGCATGAGTCCTTGCATAGCTTGAGAGAAGATGGTAAAATCCCGAGCAAGGCCTACTCCTGCCTTGTGCCATTGTGCCCTCTATGGGTGTAAAAAGCATGTTCCACCTTTGTGGCATAATCAGTACATCATTTCTTGTATTACACGTCTGATTCAATGTCGCAGCAGGAGCAGCAGCACTGCAGCGAATTCTGCTACTTCGGCTGGTGGATTGTAAATATTTTCTTTTTCCCGATTGATAAGCCGAACGCAGGTGGTTCTCCGGAATTATTCCGTGCCACGTTAGTAGTGGGGAGGTAAACTAAATGCATCTGGCTTTCCTATTACTTTATTGACTCGGGAAACACGAAGGCCGTGCCTTTTGATTCGGATAGTTCGTCTTGCTGAGCAATGGGACCCTAAGAAAATATAGTAGCTTCCCAAGAAACAGATGGAACGGACAGCCTTTACATCCTGATAGGTCGGCTCTGCACCAAAGCGAGGGAAAATCGAGGGTTGCACATGGGTTTGCTTAGCTGGTCCCTCGGAGTGGTATGCATGTTATCAACATCCCTGTCGATGGTAGGCTTGAATGTTCGTTATCATTTGTTTTAGGTTGATTCAACAGGGGTAGAAGAATTAGAACAAGTTGATGGGATTTGATGTGCTTGTTGCAAGCCAAGCGTCGCGTAACTCCATCTCATTTCGGGACTGCGGTCCAATACCCGTGGGTTATCTTGGGGTCCCCACACGGTAGATTATTTCTGGGCTGGAGGCATCAAAATCGGCCCCATACGAAACTAGTAACTCCGTAGCGGCTCAGGTGTCTGGATGTCTCCCTTGCCCCTCCCTCATTTCGAAGACCCTTCGAAGTCTGACGGAAGAACATAGGGGAAGTTTGTTACAATAAGGCGCAATAATATACCGAAAAGAGTCAAATTTAAGCTGCATGCCAATGTTAGATTTCAAATCAAATCAATTGCTGCATGCTGGTTTCACAGGCCAAGCGGAGATAGTATCACCAGTGACACTGCAGGATGAAATCAGCCGTGCATCCAGCATATTGCCTAAATCCTCTATCAATTGACGATATCAGCTCGTGCTACATCGGACGTCCAGCGTGGAGCTCAATCGGGAAGTGGAAGACGATCTCGGCTGTTGCTCCTCGAACTAGGATGGGAACCTGGTTGACTGGGCTGCTGCCCACTTCACCCAGTGCCACAGTGGACGAAGAAGGATCCATCATCCTTGACGAAGGAATCCTAAGGTTGACGCCAATTAAGCAGGAGGTGGCAACTTTGGAACACGACTATTCGTAAACAGCCTTGTAAGTCGAAACCTGAACTCCCGGCGGCGCAGAATCCGCATCACTGCCAAGTGCCATCAACGTTTCGGGAAACCGTCTTTTTTCGAGGGTTCAAGATTAGTAGATACTTTTCGGGTTCGTTCTAGGGACTGGGCCCACTTAGATTCAATACTATGTTCGAGAGCAGCTGCATCATTGGACACGATACTCATAGCCCTGGCACTAAACGCAAAGTTCCCGCGGCCTGCCCCAACAAAATCGAGAACCAGGTCAGGTCCCAAATTCCCAAATTCGAGGACATGTCCGTGCCAGAGTTGATGGGCCGTCAACTTCAGAGATTCGAACGGACTACTGGATCCGGCAAGTTAGCTGCATCCTGCATGCAGCAACCATGCGTAGTTTGGTTGATTCTGAGCAGATATTGGAGACCATCCTTCGCGCCAGACAATCCATGCAGTATTCTGACGGTAATTTACTAATATCTAGCTAGGCTGATTGCCGGGACGAGATGCAAGATCAGCACGTACTTTCAGAAAACGTCGAGTCCATAATTGATTCTCCGTGAGGACCTTCGACTTCCCCGTCATCCTGGGCTCCAACTGGTCATTGCACAAGCCGAAGCTCAACTGGGAATCGGCACCTGAGTGGAAGGCTCCAGAGTTGCGGTGAGATGCTTTCTTAAATGATTGCATCCCTCATTCGATGTGAAATCATGGATGACAGCCGATCGCTGGCTGGAATGGTTCACATTAGGTCATAGATTCTGTTGCTGAGGCAGGACAGCTTCTGTGACAGAAAGGCAATGTCAGAATATACTACACGGCCGAGGACAAGCGAAAAAGCAAATTGAAGGCTTTCGATGTTTAGGTCGCACACTAAACTTTACTTACCGCATTGCGTACATTCCGTGCGATCCACGCAAGCTAAGGATAAGCTATGTTTAGGGACCTTGAAACGCGTGCATTCAAAAAAGCAATTATTGCCCAAGCCGTGCCTTTAGCCTTATCGCTGCTCGGCCTTCCACCGCCCTGGATCTGGTGAACGGCGGGCCGGTGGTTCTTGAATCTTGGAGGCTGGACTGTGCAGTGTGGACTCTGAACTGTGGACTGGCGCAGGAAAACCAAGCAGCCGGTCACATGACCACGCGGCTTCCGTCCCGAGCGCGCGTTAGGGAAACCATCGCGTCCTGCAAGTGCCAGCTCTTCCATTGATTTTCCCACCTACCTCGTAAAATAATACTTTCATCCTCTCCAGCCTCCTGCATATCGTTTCTTGGTTCGAATCTCGGGGCTGATCCCGTGTCTCAATCACCATTCAACCATGTCGTCCCTCTGGAGCCGAAAGCGCGACCTAATCTACTTCGGGTTCTTTGCAATCCACCTTCCTATCATCTTCCGTGAGTTGTTCAACCCTGCAAGAATGGACTTACGGAACAACCCATTTCCCCTTCTCTGGTTCTGGCCACAGCACGCCATAGCTGGTTGACGGAGCATGTGGCCATCTATCATGTGCAGCTAGCTGTAGCTACCCATGTAGTCTACGTACGGATTCACTGACGCCAGATGGCATGATATTTCTCAATAGTGGTTGACACCGTCCCCGTCCTTCCAAGCCTCCTTGACAACGCCATCTCACGCCAGCTACGAGACTTCTACATCGCCACCTACCGGGATAAGTTCTTCGAGGGCCCTGTTCCTGCATGGTTCACTTCCTACACATGGATGGAAATATTGTACCATGCCCCGCTGAGTATCTGGGCCCTCGGCGCCCTGTTGCGAGGTACGACCCACCCAGCCACGGACCATCAACCGTGCAGGGGGAAGTATGAGAGCTAGGCCTGGATTCGAATCTCGCGGGTTCAGCCTCGGGATCCCGTGTCTTAACCTAGTCTCTTGGTGGATCACGACTAACTCGAAATTTTGACCTGACAGATGATCCTTTGGTTCCCGTCCACTTGCTCATTTTCGGGTTCCAATCATTCATCACATCCTGGACATGTCTTTGTGAGGTCTGGTCGTGGGAGGATCGCACCATCGCTGAAAAGCAAAGCCTCACTACGCTTTACGGCCCATATGTCGCCCTCGGTACGGATGACTCAACCCCACTTCTTCCTCGAAACCTGAGCTAATTTCGCTTTCTATCTACCCTAGGGGCTCTTATGACATTGGATATGTTCTGGCGGATTCAGACGAGGCTTCTGAACAAGTCTAAGCGAGAGTGAGTGCGATTGTGTCTGCTTTCTTATCTTCCGCGGGGCAAGATCCAAGCCTGTGATAGCGAGGAAATAATGTAAGAAGCTTGTGCGGTAAAAAATATTGATGAATTTGTCGCTCTATACTACCAGGCGCTACTCCGTACATTCGTAGCTTCCTTGTTGAACTTGGAATCACCAACGAATACGCCATCTTCGTCGCATTGAAACGGGTGTTTAATTACAGTCTCTTCATCTAAAGGATCACTACTCCGAAATAGTCTTTACTCGTGCAAGAGGAATCGTGAACAGATAATACATGATGGTTACCATGATCAACATTCATTGAAAGCAGCACCGTTAGCTCCCGATGATCCCGCACAAACCGGGTAGAAACAAACAGTTTCCAATGGCATATAATTTACTTATCTTGTATGTAGTACACTGATACACTCAGCGGGACTGCATTCTGCAAGGACAATGCAATAATGTCTGACTCAGATCGAAAGGCACAAGCACAGGCGCACGGTAATCACTAGTCATTACTTATAGTCACGCGAGATAAGCATTACCGGAATACTGAATACGTCGTCTCCCCTGGTGACTGAGGTATTAAGTAGCTCGGCATTGATCCGTGACATATCGAATGGAATAAATCACGGATCATATTAGGAATCCAATGGCCCCGTCCATGTCGCCGTTGGCTGCCTCTAGCGCGCGCATGGCTTCCTCACGGGTGAACCCAAGTTCAGTGATCTTTGCGATCGAGGCCTCGGGCCAGCGCGACGACTGTGTCTGAACGGGAGTCGGTCGGGACGATGACGACGCCGTTGCGGCCGAGCTGGAACCACCGATGGGTCCCTGGCCACCAGCTTGATGGGTTACGGCTCCTGTTCGAGCGCCGACCTCGGCGCCGTTGGACCCCTTGATCATGGGCTCGTCTTCGAACTCCTCCAGGAGGTGTTTGGGGATATCTGCCTCTCCGAGGAATGGAACGGCTTGGTCCTGGATTACGAGCGCACCCCTCCCCAGATCAATGCAGGCCTGGTGTCGCCTTAACATGTCGAGACCCAAGAGAAGATCGATGTGCTTTCCTTCCATGACGGTGAACGAGCAGGGGAGGAACATATCGCCAATCTTGATTTGAGCGGAGTGTACTCGGCCCAAGATGTTTGCGGTTCCGACACCCTTTGCGATACCTCCGTAGCGAGAGTCCACCAAGCGCATAATGTTGCATGCGGTCGCGCAATCAGGTGACATGATCGTAACCTGGGCACCCGAATCGACGAACGCGTTGACTTTATGGCCATTGACCTCGACGGGAATATACAACATCGTCACGCGGCCAAACGCTGTGACACAAATTAGCGGTCTGTGCTCAACCTCATGCAGGGCGGGCACCCCTCAACCTACATTCAGGATGA
The DNA here is from genome assembly GCA_027569075.1 of Aspergillus asperescens. Classification (NCBI taxonomy): domain Eukaryota; kingdom Fungi; phylum Ascomycota; class Eurotiomycetes; order Eurotiales; family Aspergillaceae; genus Aspergillus; species Aspergillus asperescens. Next base: position 191,550 of record JAPDEH010000025.1, on the reverse strand, counting down.
TGCTCCATGGCGTTATGCAAGTTCTCCGTCACCGCATTTTGCCGGATGATCTCCTCGATCTCCTTCTGGTTGTCCGGATTGAACGGATCCGCATTCAGCATCGCGATACGTGCCTCTTTCTCCGCTTCTTTTTGGGATTCTTGCCGCTGTTGGTTGCGCAGAACCTCTTGGAATCGTTGAGGGTCGTGAGCAACATCGGCCAACTCAGGATTTCGCTGTCGCACGGCATCGCGCACACGGGGATCACCTAGGATGTGTAATCGGATCATCTCGGGGTCGGGGTTCGTTTGTTGCTGCCGTCGCTGGATCTGCTGGGGAGGAGCACTTGGGCCGCCTATCGGCCGAGCCTGGGTTGATGGACCACGTAGCGTGACGTGAACCCCTAGCATGTCTCCCTCCCCGATACCGACCTGCTCAAGGGTCTTCGAGTCATCGCCGAGTAGCTGGTTATTATATACAAGTCTTTGGGAGGACGGCGGGATAGATGTTTCACTCTCGACGATGCTTTTCAGGAGCTCGATTGTCATGTCGGGACCGACGACCAAAGGGATGAGATCAAGGTCCGCCTGGTCCGGTCGAATCACGTTCACTGTAATGCGCCTATAAGGAAGAGCCAGTTAGCCGTAGTGCTTACCCGTCGGCTGAATTTCCATCTCGTCGACTTACATGGTGGCTACTCCGGTGGTGCGGGGAAACTGGAAAGAGGGAGGGGAGATGATGTAAGAGTGAGAGGAAAGGAACAGGACGGTCGGACTCGTTCGCGGCGATATCTATCGTACACAAGGGGGCTAAAGCGACTGGAGAGAAAGGTGGAAAGGACGTAAGAGGCTGAACGATGCTGATAGCAGTCTGATATGGTACAACGAAGCGAGGGAGCTGGTGGATCACAAGCCGAGAATGAGGAAGGGGTCGGAGGGGTTGAGGACAGGAGAGAGAGGCTAGAGAGAGAGACGAGAATGGAGGGATGAGAGTAAGACCGAAGGAGGATGGAAACAAAGAGAAGCGAGCAGGGTATCTGAAACGCGATGGGTTGAGTAAGGTGGAAGTTGCGGTTCCTCAAAGTACAGCGAGCGGGCGGAGGAGAGAAAAGTCCCCGTTCAGGCAGCCATTATGCGTCATCTGTCTATACAAGAGCCAATATTGCTAGCCAGGGACCACGGACCATCTCCGAGCTTTGAAAAATCTTAAGAAAGTATCAGTAAAGTATATTCAGGTAACTAATTCACCTTCTGCTGTTGTTGAAAGGCCAGCTTGCAGCTATGCCCCCAATATATATATCCAACCGCTGTCAGCAGCTACGACGGTCCGTACTTTCGAGAGCCAAATCCAGACCACCACTCGTATTTCGGATCGGCCGGCAGGTCTGCTGGAGGCGCGCCTTGCTGAGAGTCTGCTGAGTGGTGAACCTCCAACCGGAAGGGTTGAAAGGGGACTTTTGATAGAAGAGACACACCCTCTAAACCTCGAGGTCAACAGTTGATTGCCTGTTCTGGTGCTCTGCAGGAAGAGCGAGTCGTTGAGACGTACATGCATAAGCTAACATCATGATGATGATGACTAGATGCTGACTTTAGGACTTTTGAAACAGCATCAAGAGGACAAAGCACCTCATCTAACTACATAGGTCCAAGCTCAGGTTTGACAACGACCAGGCTAAGCGCCCTGCCTATTTCGCCCCATCGATTCATTTCCCGACTTCGGTTCGCGAGTGCCCAGGCTGTTGGAATCTACAATACCTAACTAGCTATTTTGAATTGGCCTCAATAGTGAGGGTGTTTGGTTCTCTCCTAAGATCATGCGTCGGGGCGGACTTGCCAGGACGGTTTGCAAGAATTTTAACTGCTAAGCACTACTTATACATGTGGGCCAACTGGGATAGCAAATCCAATAGGCCTTCTACATAATTTGCAGAATCATGCCTTCCTTGACAGCGCTGATCTCGTTCTTGCTGAGTGGGTCTTTATTGTCGTAGCTGTGCTTCTTGCGCCGGGCACTGGTCCAGGAGGTAATGTCGAAACTGTGGCCTCCCATTTCTTTCTTCTCCAATAAGGAAATCTGACCGAGTTCTTTTGCGTAGGCTCTATACGCGGTGGCCCACTTCCAAGGGTCAGCAGAACGAACTGGGAGCTCAATCTCAAACTCTTCATCGTCATCGTCTTCGTCTTCCTCAAGGCTTTCAATAAGCTTGTCAATATTGGACGGACCATGCAACTTGATTTGGTATTTCTTAGCATATTCCAAGACATAGGCATCGAAGCGCGAGACATCAAAACTTTCGTCAACCCACTCGAGCAAGTTGGATCCTCGCAGGTTGTCAGCTAGCGCAAGATAAAGAGCCATCACGACGCCGAGATTCTTGACTTCGGAGTCGGGCCTAAGAAGGTCTCGCGACTCGAGGGTGGCGAGCATGGCGAGGAACATGTGTCCGATAAGGCCGCAGGTGCTCTCAACCGTATCTACATCGAGCCTACAATGGGTCTAATTAGCAAATGCTCTGGTCGGACAGGGAAAGGCTCATGAACCGACATTGTGAAGGGCATGGTAGCACCGCTCATCCAGTAAAACGGGATTCCTTCACATACAGCCCATTGCTCTTTCCAGTTGTCTTTGGCTTCGACAAAGTCGACGACGTGATTTTGTAGGATCTCGAGCACACCGTATCCCGCAAAGTCATTGAACACGTACATCTCGAAGAGGTCTGGCGTACGCAGGTTGGTGTGTATGAGCTGGTGAGTTAATTTCTGGGCGCCAGCCACAGTGATGGTAAACGGGTGCTCGGGGTGCTCTGCCGCAGGTTTATTGCAGATGCACGTCCGGCCACCATCGCATATGACTTTATCTGAGCGAGGCTTGTCATTCTCTTCGTCCTCATCCTCGTGTTCATCTTCATCCTCATCCTCATCGGCCATATCTCCATCAAGTCGTGGCTGGCAAAGACACTCATAGACATCGTAGTCGCAAACTTTCAAGTACTCAACTTCGAGATTGGCAGAGACTGATGGGGCTGACCACCGCTTGCTTCGGGGTTTGGGAGCCTCCCCGGTGGTGTTGGTTTTGGACCGCTTGGAGTCGGCCGCTGGAGGATCCGCGGCAGCGCGTTTGGGAGACATAGTGACCAATTTCTCCAGATTGTTTTGAAATGCGGAAGACAAAGGTGACGATAAAAGAGAGGAGAAAGATGGCAGTGTTTATCGGAAGAGACGTGTAAGGGGATCAACGAAGGATTCAATAATAATCTCTGGACGCGACATCCAGAACGCGTTGTGGCTGATGCTGATCGCATATGGAGACAAACTCCTATTCGCTGTGAATGATCCCGGCAAATGACATAATTTCGGGTTGTTGATCTATCTTCTTCCTGACAGTTGCTGTTGTTGCCATCTAATCCATACATAGATGAATCATGACGTTGTTTGTGAAGGCGACGCGAACACGTTACCTTCTGGCTTGATTAGTCTGTGCATCTCGGGAAATCCATCAATTCTGGCCTCTTCAGCCTAAACATTGATATCTATCAACCTTTCATCCCTGATAGAGAAGGAGTCCCCTACTGTGGGCTTTGATTTATGCTGTGCAAAAGCAGGAAGCGGCACGAGCTACGGAAACGATACCTAGAGGACCATAAGACTCTGGGCTCTGGGTAAGGTAGATTAGCAGGTGCTTCCTATAAGTACGATTCTGATTTTTGAATTTACTGAGCTAGCTTCATTCTATGCATCTTGCAGATGACAAACCAGGCACGCTCTCACCCTCAATGACGTGTGCAGCCAAAACCTCATCCACCGGAATCTCTGTCTGACCACCTCCACTGGCCTTTGCTGTCTGCACCAACCTGAGGCACGTCGCGGGCAAGCAACAACTCACCGCCGACACCGCTTTCGTCTGGCCTAACGTTTGCTTCGGGATCCTCGACCTTCAGGCCTTCCAAGCAGAACCGCAAACAGCACCCTCGTAGCTAGCCTGCAGATAATAGGAATCTCCAAGTTTGTTCGCATCAAGCGCCGAGTACAGCTTAGGAATTCTCGCCCTCCTCGGGCCCTCTAAGGCATCCTTTCGCGCCGTGAGGAGACAGAATACGTTTCTGCTTCAGCTGAATGATATGATATTCTCCACCAGGCAGCTTTGATGTGCTGTCCAGTGCGCGCCGCCTGCGCCGAGAACAAGGTCACCAGACGAGACCTCGCTATTTTCCAAGGTGATAATGGTGCTGCCAGGGTCATTGTCCAACGCCTTATTGGAGGTATGTAATTGAGCAGGGATCCCAGGCCCTGGAGCTGAGCTACGACCTTGGTTCGATGTACGAACAGCCCGCGCTTGACAGGTCATTACGTGCATCTATTGAATGGAGGGGGAAACCCACCTGTTGCCAGAACCGATAGCCTGCCTCACCCTCCGCAAGGGAGACGACGCCGAAGCGGAGGAAACTACCCTCGTCATCAGAAGGGATGATGACCAATCGCTCGCACCCGGTACACGCAGTACTACCTCACATCTCAAACGGAGCCGGTGACGCCTCCGCCCAAGGAGTGGCCTAACAAACTCACGTATCGCGCAATAGGTACCGTAGAGAAACCATCGTTGGTCTGGTTCACCACTCCTACGTTTGAGCCGGAAACTGAGATTACTGGGCATATTTGTGGCTTGTCTGAACATCTATGAGGCCTGAACCCTGCGATATGGACCTCTCCTTGATTCTGCGGCATATACCCGTGGAAGGTAACGAGGTTTTCTACACTGGTACAGCTGGTGACCCTCTTCCGTCTTGCAAGGGTTGGCTGCGAGTAAGCGTGCGCAAGGTGAATGACCAACATGCGCGTCACAGACCAGGCCTTGCCTCCCTCACCGGGATTACTGCTCGACGGATGTGCCTCCGGTCGTTCCGGGAGAGGTCTACCCTGTTGATGTAGAGGCGCGGCCTATCGATATTGTTGTTGTTGTTGTTGAGAGGAGGGGGGGGGGAGATTGTCCTAGAGGTGTCTTCGGGCGATACCCAGGGTGGTGGGATCTTCAAAATTCACCGACTGAAAGGTATGCCACCCACTCAAACATGCAGTGCTGAATACGGTCTGACAGAACCAGATTGTGAGAGAAGATCTAGGGCCATCGGACATGGGGATAACTACGTTACACTACCGATTATTCCTCCGAAGCGAAGTAAACAACCCGGGATATGATGGGACGAGCATAAGCGATGGAACAACCATTGTTAGTAAATTGTAATTCTATAGAAGACGTCTATAGTAGCGGGCCTCAACTTACGCTCCCAGATCATTCATTCTCGCTAGATTCATACTCCACAGCTGACGTGGTCGAGAACAGTATAACCCAGGCTAGCCCTGTCAGATCGATATAACCACGACATAAGCCAACCTCTGCAAAACAAAAAAACCTCCAAAAAAGCCTTTCACCCAATCAAACCCCTACGCAAGAAAAGAAAGCAAAACCGACCAAAATGACAACCTCGCTAAAAGACCCCCCGAACCCCCTCCGCCCCCTTTCCCGCCACATAACAGCCCACTTCCCCGCCTGTCTCTCCAACGACACCGACATTCCCGAGTACGCCACCTACCTTGAACCAGGCAACTCGCCGGGCCTGGTCATTTCAACTGGCTCGGTGTGTCGGATTGTTGATCTGCCGCCTGGTGCGATGAGTCCTATTGCATTGGACCGTGAGTCTGGATTATGGGGTTGTGCTTGAGCGGGTGGTGAAGCTTGTGCTGGATTCGGGAGAGGCGAGGGTGATGGGGAGGGGGGGTGTTGCTGTACAGAAGGGGACGAGTCATGCTTGGAGGATTGTCGGCGGAGCGGGTGGTGTTGGGGGAAGGAGGTGGGAGATGTCGGGATTAGGGCTAGTTCCTAAATCTTTGGAATATGGTGCAAGTGGATGAGATGCATTGATGTAGTGAGTATGAATGGGATGACTAGATAGATGTCCGAGGGTAAAGTAGTGAGAGTATGATGGTAAGGTAAGTAGCTGTTCGTGTCTCCTTCACGTCTTGAGCTGGCCACCTCAGGGTCGATGGCACAAGCTAGGTCGACTTGACCTCCTTCTGGCCCGATCTCGGAACTCCCAAACATGTAAAAATTGCGAACTGCACACTTTCCCGGTGTGTAATTGCTGCAGACAACAGTAGGCTTACTGATTCAACAACCGTGGGAGGTGAAGACTGCTATAGGATGGAGACATATCTACATAGCGTGCTGGAGTGGAATGGATCAACAGCGTTAATCTCTGCCGAGCTGTATAGCACGAGGGCAGTTGCTTCTGACGGCGCCTTGTCTCTGCTGGTGCAATAGTGGCTGTGTCTGTTGATGAATGACTTAGGGAATGCTGTGATGGGTTGACTTCCTGATGCAGATGTGTATAGAGAATTGAGTAACGGCGACGCATCTGATATGATGATGGCGGGGACATCCACGGAACTGGAATTCCAGGCGCGAGCGATGCGATATTGCCGTTTCTTCCCGTCTGTAGCCAGCCAAGTGCTTGGAACTCTTGGAACTCTTGGAACTCTTGGAATACGACCAGCCCGCAACGCTGATTTGTCGGTGCTGGAATGTGGCTGATCAGACTGGGCTTTCCCCCCATCAGATAAGATGGTTTGATCTTTCTCATTTCTCTGTACTCCCTCCCTTCTCTTGTTCCTGTATTTCGTGTCTTTCTGTATTCCCGTCTTTCCTTGTCTTCTGATCTGTTGACAAGTGATATTCTTCGCGATGGCTGCCACTGCTGAGTCGAAGGGAGCTGGAGAGGTCTCTGCGCCCGTCGACGATGCCCCCTCGCACCCTTCATCGGAGATCAGCCCCGGCGTCAAGCGCATCGAGCTGATCAACACCCAACTCGGTCTCTATGGCCGCATTTCCATGTTCTTCGGTATCTGGCTAATTGCATATGTCTACGGATTGGACGGTAGCGTGCGAAATACGTACCAGGTACCTATTTATCTCATAGCTTTGCCTCGATTCCGCTCATTGCTGACATGGCCATTTTTCTCAGCCTCTTGCGACCGCCAGTTATGCAAGGCATAGTCTGCTGGCTACAGTACAGGTCCTTCGTTCGGTCATTGCGGCTGCTGCTCAGGTATGGATCTTACCTCCACGCCTTTTGCAACCCGATTGAGTCTCATGCTAAGGGTTAGCCCACTGCTGCGAAAATTGCGGATATGTTTGGTCGTACGGAGTTGATCTTCTTCTCGGTTTTCTTCTACACTTTGGGTATGTTTTGCTCGTGCGGGATTGGTGCCATACTGACCCGATAGGAACTGTGATTGAGACTGCTGCCAGTAATGTGCAGACCTTCTGCGCGGGCGCCGTGATCTACCAGGTACGTTGCAGTTTTTCTGAAGCAGGGCCATGCTCACGAGTTGTAGGTTGGATATACTGGCATCATGTTCTTGGTTGAAGTTTTGATTGGAGATACGACTTCCACTCGCTCTCGTCTTCTTTTCTCCTACATCCCAGCGACTCCCTTTATTGTAAGACGATCCCTTTGGTCTGGCTAGACCCAGCTAATAAGGTAGATCAACACCTGGATCGGTGGAAATGTGACGGACGCCGTGCTCAAGGTGACAACCTGGCGCTGGGGAATTGGCATGTTCACGATTATCTTCCCAGGTATGTTGCCATCTGTGTCAGGTAACAAGTAACACCTTATTGACTTGACTAGTCTGCTCAATCCCCCTCCTCCTGACCCTGCTGTATGGCCACAGGAAGGCGAAAAAGGTCGAGTCATACCCCAGTCTTTTACAAGCCCACGGCACGAAGCAGCTCTTGGTGGAAGTTTTTTGGCGCATGGACGTCCTAGGAATTATCCTACTGATTGCCGTGTTTGCTCTGATTCTGGTCCCTTTCACGCTGGCCGGGGGTGCCACCGAACAGTGGAAGCAGGCCAAGATCATTGCTCCGTTGGTTATAGGCGTATGTTGCATTCCGGTGTGGATTATGTGGGAACGAACCTGCAAGTATCCTATGATTCCTTTCAAGGTAAGACAGACAACAACTGAACTCTGGATTTTGCTAAGGAGCACAGTTATTGAAAGACAGAGCCGTATACGGCGCCATTGGAATTGCAATCATGCTCAATACAGGTACGTACCTGGCTGAGCGTTTAGAAAGAAAGACTTTACTCAACAGCACCAGCGTGGGCCCTCCAAGGCAATTACCTGTACACCGTTCTCATCGTTTCCTTTGACGAGAGCAATCTCAGCGCCACTCGCATTTCGTCTCTATACAGGTTAGCCGAGCGGTTCCTCAACGTGTTCTCTTGTCCTCGCTAACCGGCGTAGCTTTGCATCGGTGATCACCGGCTGTATCCTCGGTGCCATTGTAATGAAAGTAAGGCGTCTTAAAGCGTTCATCGTTGCAGGAACCTGTCTATTCACCGTGGCTTTTGGTATCCTATACCACTTCCGTGGCGGAGATAGCGGGTCCAGTCACTCTGGTATTATCGGTGGTGAAATCGTCCTCGGTATTGGTGCGTCCACCCACACCTATTCATTCATTCTCTATCGTCCCATCTATAGTATACTAATAGAAGCATCCCAACAGCTGGCGGAATGTTCCCCTACCCAGCCCAAGCAAGTATCCAAACCGCCACCAAACACGAACGTAAGCAGCCCGCTTCCCCCCAAACCCATCCACCAACTTACTAACACCACCTTTTGAAAAATTCAGACCTCGCCATCGTAACGGCTCTCTTCCTCTCCTCCTACAACATCGGCTCAGCAATCGGAACCTCCATCGCCGGCGCAATCTGGTCGCAGACGCTCGTCCCCGAACTAACCCGCACCCTAGGCAACGCGACGCTCGCCGCGGAAATCTATGCGGACCCGTTCACCTTTATCCTGACGAATCCCGTGGGCACGCCGGATCGTGACGTGGTAATCTTGGGATACATGCATACGCAGCGGTTGTTGTGTATTGCCGGTATTTGCTTGACGGTCCCGCTTATTGCGTTTGCGCTTTGTATTAGGGATCCCAAGTTGAATGGGGAGCAGAGTTTGAAGGGGGTAGAGGGAGAGAGTGAGAGTGAGGAGGAGCGGGGGGTGGGAGGTGGTAGGTGGTAGGTGAATAAAGTGAGGTAGTAGAAGAGAGTTGTTGTTGTCTCTTTCTTGACTTTGTTTACTTTATATCATTGACTGGAGTGTGAGTATATATAATATAGATATATAGATAGCCACTTGCTAGGCTATTAGTGCTGCGATATATGTCATGGAGGGTTAAATCAAATTACCGTATCTTATAGAAATACTTACTATATTAATCTCATCTTTCAAAACTAAAATCGTCTCACGATACGTACCCACAGTGGCGAATTCATATATAAGAGCTGGAGACCTAAGAACTCCATTATTGTGTCCAAAATTCATGACAGTCCAGAGCAACAACACAACCCTAGAGCTTCTAATAGAAAGTATAATGGCACCAAAGAAGAAGATCGCCCTAGTAACATGCAGCACAAGAGAACCCAGATTAAACCCCTTCATAACAAAATACGTCCACGACATCATCATCATCATCATCATCATCTCGCAAGAAACCTGTCCTGGGAAAGAGGCAGTTTTTTTCATCAGTATAACTGAATCGACCTAGCGCAGCAAATTCTCCCCCTCTACACCGAACCCGCCGCACTATCTCACCTCCCTTCATCAGAACCCAACCCCGCACTACACGCACGAGCACACGCGGCGCTGGTCCAGTCTGATTCGGCAGTACGATGGGTTCGTTTTTGTGACGCCGCGGTATAACTGGAGCATCTCGGCGAGTTTGAAGAAGGCGCTGGATTATTTGTTCTTTGAGTGGAGGGGGAAACTGGCGGGGATTGTTATGTATGGGGGATCATCTGGTGGGTGATTTGGGGGGAGTTGAGGGTGGAGAGTGTGTCGACGGTTGTGGGGATTACGACTAGGGGCACGACGGTGCAGGTTTGTTTGGAGGAAGGGAGATTTGGAAGGGTTGTGGTGTTGAGGGGATTAGAGGTATGTCTGGGGAGTTGTTGAAGGAGTTGGCTGATTGTGATGCTATTGGGATCAAATAATGAAAGTAGCGTAATCATAAAGGTTAGAGCTAGACGTACATCATATTAGTACCCGTAGGGGTGGAGATAATTCTAGAATAGAATTTAAGAAGTAGCCCATACCTGAATTCAGGCTAATTGACATAAGGCTATTTAACTATTTCCCCCCGCTAAATCTATATTATCCACCAATCACCACCCTCTCCAACTTATACCACTCCAACTTCCCCATAGAAGACCCCATATATTATACCAGCATCCCCTCCATCGAACCCCCAATAATCCTCCATAATCCAGCCCAGCCCCAAAGATGTACACAAACCCCATCATCGCAGGCTCAAACCCCGACCCTTCCATCATCCGCGTCGGAACCGACTTCTTCCTCGTCACCTCCACCTTCGAATACACCCCCGCCGCCCCAATCTACCACAGCACCGACCTGATAAAATGGAACTTGATCGGCCACGCCCTGTCCAGACCGTCCCAGTCACAGATCCAGACTCCCGAGCCTGGCGGTGGGGTGTGGGCGACGACGCTCCGCTACCATGAGGGCGTGTTCTATGTCGTTGCTGCGAGCTTTACGCGGTATCGCCCGCAGGACGATGATAGGGTCTGGCCGAGGGGGTTTTATGTTAAGACGAGGGATATTTGGGATGAGCGGAGTTGGAGTGAGCCGGTTTGGTTTGATGCTGTGGGGTTTGATCAGGATGTTTGTTTCTCTTTTCTCTCTCTCTCTTACTTACTTGTCTTGTTTGATTTTGAAAGTAGCTGCGGTAAAGAAGACTCGGTACTAATATGTGATGTGAGTGACAGCTATTCTTCGACACAGACGGCACCGTCTACCTAAGCAGCACATACCGCAAACACCACCGAACCCCCGTCCCACCAGGCACAGCCCCATTAAAGGACTTCGCAATCCACATCTGTACAATCGACCTCGAGACAGGAACCGCGACTTCAGCGCCTAAGCTCATCAGGGAGTCTTCCTCGGGTGTATCCGAGGGTTCTCACATCTTCAAACGCGGGAAATACTACTACCTCTTCACGGCGGAGGGCGGGACAGAGTCAGGACACTGCGAGTGGGTTTCTCGCTCGGAGGTGAGTCCGTTTGGGCCGTGGGAGGTCGGACCGGTGAATCCGCTTTGGAGGAATGGGGGGGAGGATGAGATTCAGAATACGGGCCATGCAGATTTTGTGGAGGATGCGGAGGGACGGTGGTGGGGGGTGTTTTTGGGGGTGAGGCCGGTTTGGAGGGAGGGGGAGGGGAGGTGGGAGGAGAGTGTTTTTGGTAGGACATCCATCCTTTTTTTTTTTTTTTTGCCGGAGAGATTGCTAATACTACCCAGGTCGAGAAACATTCCTCGTCCCAATGGAGTGGCAAAACGACTGGCCCGTCATCAACTCCGGCAAGAAAATAACCCTACACAACGACTCTCCGCTTCTCTACCAATACAGCCTTCCAGTTGAGTGGCGGGACAATTTCACCTCCCTATCCCTTCAGCTTGGCTGGTATAGGAAGAACACACCGGTGAAGAAGGACTATACCCTTCTCCCTCCCCAGCCGCAGGCGCAACAAGGTCATAGTGAGACGGCGGGGTGTGGGACGCTCCGCCTCCACGGTAGCCCATATACTCTCTCCACCCCCGCCTGCCCGACGCTCTTCGTTCGCAAGCAAACGCATAGATTCTGTCTCTGGGAGACGAGGCTGACGTTTTCCCCCGACTCGGTGAATGTTGAGGCTGGGATGGCGGTTTATTTGAATTATTATACGCATGTTAGTATTGGGGTTCGACTTGCGGCGGAAACTGATTCGGATTCGGGGTCAGGGTCTAAGGGGCATGGGAAGAGAATCATCCGGTTCTCGTCTACGAATGCCGGCTCTGGATGCCAGAGTGTTGATGTTTCGCTTGGTTCATCAACCAGCGATGTTGTGCTACAGATTGAGTGCGGTGATGCGTACGGGTTTGGGTTTCGTGAGGTTGGGTCTGATGCAATGGATGAGGATATATGTTGGGTTGGGGAGGTGAAGAACAGGGATGTTATGGAGGCGCCGTTGCCGGTTGGCGCGCCGTTTACAGGGGTTATGCTTGGGGTTTATGCGGTTGGGGATCGGGAGGCTGTGCGTATGCCGGCGGATTTTGCTTATGTTGAGGTTAAGGCGGCGGGTGGTGGTAGATGAATGGTCGCTTAGAGAGGATTGGGATTTGGATTTGCGTATGTAGTATATTCATTCTATATCATCTCATATATCATGCGTGTTATATAGAAGGTCGGGCTGGTCTGAGGGGAAGGAGAGGGTATAAGTACAAGACAGACATAAGCGTAGTCAAGCCGTAAACACCGGGTATTTGACATGGCACGGACATAATAAATCATCATTCGTTTTCGACCGTAGTCGTTGGTTTCTTATCCTTAAAATCCCCCACCTTGGTCAACCCACTCGTCAGAACAGGCGACAGTAACACCTTCTGCCAATCGTGCACCATCTCCGTATTCGTCGACGATATGCGCACCTCCTCGCCCGCGCGGGAAATCATCTCCGTCTCATATTCCCGCACTGCATCAACCCTGGTTTTCCGATTGGAAAAGAAATCCTGAATGGAAGTTGCTAGCTTCCGCGCGTCCGTCACGGAGTGGTTCAGCCCCTGTCCTCGTTGGTATGTCATTGCGTGCGCGGCGTCGCCTGCCAGCGTCACGCGTCCGTCGTGGTTATCCCACCGATGGGATTCTGCGCCTGGGTCGAAGTCTGTTAGGCTCATGTACCAGACCTCATGATCGTCTGGGAGCCAGGAGTATGCGCTTTTCCAGGGGTCCGTGAAGTTTTGGGCGAATTGTTTGGCCTGTTGGAGGCGCTGAGCGTTGGTCCAGTTTGCTGTTGCTTGTTGCTCTTCGAGCGGGGAGTGCCATGAGATGTAGAAGAAAAATGTCCATGTCTCTGGGTGGTTGGGATCCGGTACGTCTTGCAAGCCGAAGAAGGAGAACAAGTTGGCGGGGTTTATTGATGCGAGGTAGAGGGGGTGGAATTGGCGGAGAAACCGCGCTTGCTCCGCTGTGTATCGGGCGTGGATGAAGGTTGCGCAGTATGGCAGTGTGTGGATGGTACCATGCTCGGGACCGAGGAGGAGTTTTCGTGTTGTTGAGCGCGCCCCGTCCGTGCCAACTATTAACCTTGCTGTTATACTGGGTCCGTTGCTAAAGTGTGCGGTTGCATGCTGTCTGTCTGCTGAGTAGTCGATTTTTGTTATTTTCTGACCGTACCGGATATCTAGTCCTTCTGCGAGGAGACCGCGGAGCTTGCGACGACGGAGTCGGTAGAAGTTATTCACGGGGATGGAGGCCATGAGCTCGCCAGTTTGGCCGTTGAGAAATCTGATTGCGTCGGTAGCTGCGATCGGTGTGGACGGGTCGACTTGGACGGATTGAATGCGCGCCCATTTCGGTTCTGGTATGAGGGATCGCAGGGATTCTGTGCCCCAGTGTAGACCCATGTTCCAGTCTCGGGGCTGGGCGTCTAGGCAGTCATGTTTTTCGACGATGATGCAGGGAATACTGGCCTATGTAGGTAACCTTCAGCAATGAAGTAGCAATAGGGGAGTAAGCGGTGCACCTTTTTCAAGCCCTGAGCCAGCGAGAGTCCAGTTGTGCCTTGGTTTCGTCAGCGTTGTACATAGATCTTGTGCGACAGTGATGTTACCTGCGCCAACGACCAGCACGGTCGTACTAGTGGGCTCTGCCACCGACAGGCGCTGGCCAGGGAATAGATCCCACAGCCAGCGAAGCAGACTCATGTTGGGAAGTTGTGAGGGAGAGGGAGAGGAACGAGGAGAGAGAAAGGTGGATTTGCGCCATGGCGCAGCCGGTAGGTTTTGGCTACGCTACTTAAGAGAATCCAAGACTAGCAGTCAGACCATATTGGAATGAATCGCGACTCCTGAGGAGCGGACACGAGTTTATCTGTGGAGAAAGGATGAGCCATGCCATCTGCCTCCATCGCTCCAACTCCCGAGCCGTGTCTTGGTATACTTTTGGGAAAGAGTGTGTGTGGAGCATGGAAACTGCAGGAGTCTGCACGAGTCAGGACTCCCGGGATTCTTGTGGTTAGAAATGCCGTTAGTTGAAGAGTGGCGTGGAGGCCGGTGGTGCATGGGTGCATGGGTGACTGGGGACGCTGCAGCGAAAACAATAACCTTGTTAACTTTAGTCCACTTGTCCGACTGCTCTGGCGCAGGATCCTGCACTGCAAGTTAGACCGTCCACTTTCAAGTGCTTAACCTCCTTCGTCACCAGCCCGGACCCAGATAAATGCAGAACGGCGAATCTGCGACCAATAAATGATGCCCAGCTGATGAACTGGATGGGTCTTCAGCTCTTGCTCCTCTTCAGCTCGTGGTATCTGGCGATCTTCCACCCACGGTTCCCCTTTTTGAGCCCGAGCTTCGTGCTCCAGTCCACCACCGGCCGGCGTCATCATAATCCTATTTCACGTTCGCACCATGGAGAGAGCTCGCACTTCTTCCAGTTTCAATGCGTCGCCTCACCTCAACTTCCCATCTGAAATGTTTCAATATTCTGTCTCCAGTGGCCACGACGAGGACCTTGCCGATGCGGATTCCGCTTACGAGTCCGATTCCTTGATCGGCGACGACAGTAAGACTTTATCCACCTATATCACCGACTACCGCTTCGAATTTGGCCGTCGCTACCATTCCTACCGCGATGGTGCATACTGGGTACTCAATCCGCCCAACCTGTCGCTATTGACGTGCTCATTTCGCTAGGGTCCAAATGATGAAGTCGCAAACGCCCATCAAGATCTCGCCCACCACATGTATTTCCTCACTCTCGACGGAAAGCTGCACCTGGCGCCGATCGAAAACCCCCAGGTATTTCCTTCCCCGTTTCAGACCACACTGGCCCCGGTTAACCGAGTAGGAAATCCTTGATGTTGGCACAGGAAACGGAATATGGGCCATGTACGCAATCCCTCCAACAGGTTGCGTCCGCTTCTAACCTCCCACAGAGACATGGCCGATGAGTATCCAAGCGCCCGTGTCACCGGCGTCGACCTTTCCCCTATCCAACCCTCCTTCGTCCCTCCGAATTGCCTCTTCGAAATCGATGACATCACCCTTCCCTGGACATACTCCGCCAACCAGTTCGACTTTATCCACGTCCGCGAGCTTTTCGGCAGCATCCCCGACTGGGACGAATTCTTCCGAAATTGCTGGCATTGTCTGAAGCCCGGGGGCTATATCGAGGTGGTGGAACACTCGGTTGAACCGACCGCAGATGACGGAACAATGGGTCCCAATCACTTCTATCACGAATGGGGGCGGATTGTCGTCGAGTCGGGAGCAAGATTCGGCAAGACATTTAAAATCTGGGAAGAATCGGCGTCGCGGCTCAAGGGAGCCGGGTTTGTCGACATTGTAGAAAAAAGCTACAAATGGCCTATGAACGGGTTAGCTCATCTTCAAACTCCTCAGTGCGAAGCCTCGCTAATCGCTCATAGATGGAGTTCCGACCCAAAACTGCACGAACTTGTAGGTTCTATCCTCAATCCACAACCTCTCCCTCCGCTAACTTTATAGGGTCGCTGGAACCAATTTCGACTGAACGGCGGCGTAGAGGGCTTCATGCTCCGCCTGCTGACCTCCACGCTGGGCTGGTCGTACGAAAGCGCCCAGCGGCATCTCGCGCAGATGCGGGCGTCGCTGCGTGATTATCGCACGCACGCTTATCTCCCGGGAACCGTTGTGTATGCTCGAAAACCGGTGAGTCTAGCTTCACCGCGGGACGGTTAGCTATTTTCTTCGTTCGGCCCTGTGGCATTCTTCTCATCTCCTTAGTCTTGTTGATCGAGTGCTGCACTATACCCTTGTTAATACATGTTTTTTATGAGGTTATGAATATCCCTAGACATAGGTGAGTGTCTAGGACTTGAAGTTGGAGGAACAAGTCTATTTCATTGATTATTATTAAATCCGCTCTTCGCCCTGACAGCTCTTGACGCGTAAATGTGGGTTTATATCACGAGTCGGCGACTCGGCGATGCCGATGTGCATACGAAGGAATCAGGAATGTGACCGGTCGGTTGGGGGCCAAAGGTGTCTTGGCTTTTGCTTGACTCATGGCCATAGCGTATGAATTATACTATATACTATATAGCTCTCAGAGTGCCTAAGTGTTCTAATTTGAATGTCTTTGCTAGTCTGTCAACGATACTACCACCTAGTAGAACTTGAAGGCCATCAAGAAATCACTTGGTCCTTACTACTACTGATTTCTTCCTTGGTATGAGAACTTCATCAAGAATCTCATCTTCCTCCCCTTAGGTTCACCCCCATCTCTTCTCTGCTCGAGTGTTCAGAGCCAATCTTCATGTCTTGTCTTGCATTTATCAAATTGAGGGGATACCATGCGATGCCTCTGCTTCAACCAAACCAGCTTTCAAGGTGACAAGGCACCTCGCCGGAACTAAACCAGACTCTCAAACACTGCGAAGGAACGAGAGCAGGGTATATATATATAGAGAAGAATAAAGACTCTTAGCAGGCTTGACAATCCTTCGCTGAATTAAATTCCGCAAGGTCATCCCAATCCCGTCTCCTCACCTAGCCTCCTTTACGGATTGATCTAGTAGTACTGAGTATATCATATGAAACCACCAGTTCTGCCAAAATGCTCTCCCTCTCCCTCTCCCTCCTCACAACCATCACGCTCGCCGCTCCAAACGCCAAACTTAGCAAATACTTCGCGTTCCCCTTTCCCTTCCCTTCTCAACCACCAGTGTAACTATGATAAAACCCTACGAGACCGCCGCCGGCGAGGCCTACAATGGGAAGTTCCAAACCTTCAACCGCGGCGTCGAATGCGGAAGCCAAGAAGAGAGCGGGGAGCCCGACACCGACTTCATTATGCAAGGGGGCGGAACCCTCCGCAATATCTAGATCATCTACTGTCTTGTTGCCTGTACGATTGGTCGTGTCTATTGGTTGGTGGGGAGCGGAAGTTTGGGGTGGGGCGCGGAGGGTAAAGTTATTCAGATAGGTAAAGTATAGTTATCATATATTTCGAGTTACTACTTCCATTGACCAGTCTCTGAGGATGGATGGTGCAGATGTTGATGCCGAGTGTATCACCCACGAAGCTGACCCTGAGGTGGATGAGTATGAGCAGGTCCATTGTCGATTGGTGTGACAGAGTCTCGTGTATTTGAGGAGCTTTCTGCTTGCGAGTACTAAGTGCATAGGATTCTGTTTGTCTGTGCGCTGGTTCAGGGATTTGAGTATATTTTATGTATGGGTAGGTTGAACATGTACTCCTTGTTGTATTTGAGATTGTTCAATTTTCTGGTTCCACAAAAACAGGAGAAGTCCGGGGTAATGCGGTAGAACCCGGGGGTTTTATGTTGGATATCATCAATATCTGTGGGCTCTTGCTGGCGCGAAGTCACACCATATCGGAGATATAGATGAATTAGATAGCTTAGACTCGGATGGCGTCCGGTAAATATGATGAACACGATAACAAGCTCACATGCCCTGTTGAAGTCGTCGTCGACCACAGCTGAAGCTCCTAGCTCGTCAACAGTAAAAGAGAGATACTATCGGGGAACCACGGCCACTGTGGAGGATATTCCCAATGCCCGAAGCTCAAAACGATATTTGGGGAGCGGTAGTCCCGCTTTGTCCCGAGGATCCAGTTCGACTCCGTCACCCCAGGAGTCCAGGGACCGCTGCGGCGCTGCCTGGACGAGCTAAACTAGCGAGCAGATGAGAACTGGGCTTTATTATTCTCCTAGCCTGGTTGCATGTGATTCCCGAGGAGGACAGCTCGGAAGGTTAGTAGTGGGAGGTGATTTCAGCCACGTGAAGGGGACAAATCAGCACCGATAGCTAATGTAACAGGGCATCGGCTCGCCAACTGGAGTTCGGCCAAAGGGAAACCAACCCGACAGCCACTAAATCCATCGTGCATGATTGGTTGAGCAACGTCACTCGGTCGGTCAGTCCACGCCTTTCCGACGGCGCTGCAGCCCGATTTGGCCCTCCGATGCTGCTGTCGGCAAATTTTTGGGAGTCAACTCCCCCTAATGGTGGTTCTCGTGACTGGTTAGTGGCTACAGGTCGCAAGAGCAAGGCACCCAGGCAGCAATCAGCCAGCCTCGGTAATTTCCTAATGCGGATCACCCTCGGGCCAGCTTCAACACCAGTCTCGCCACCACTTCGCTTTCACGCCGTGGAGTCTGCACTTCTGGGGCAATCCACGTATTTATTACGTCTTCTTCCTCCATTGCTCTTCTCTGATCGTCTTCCTCCACATTTCTCCCCATTTTCCTCTATTATTGCCATCCGACACGATGACGACGAAGAATCAGCCTGCCTGGGTCCAGGCATTGAAGCCGGCCGAACCGCAGGGTACGCAATTGCTCACCCAAGAGCGCGCCCAGTCGAAGATCGATGTCGATAGACTCGGTGACCTGCTACACACCAAGGAGTTTTTGCAGAAGCAAGATCAGATCCTCGCTGTGCTCGAGTCGGAGAAGGTGTTTGACAAGTCCCGGAATCACACTCTCGGCCGGACCGAAAAGATCCAGCTTGCTCTAGCCCGGGGAAAGCGCCTCCAGCAGCTGAGAAAGGTTCACAACTGGTCGGAGGATGATGTTCACATGGCGAACGATTTGATTGCGGAGCCGACTCCTTACGGTCTTCATTCCACTATGTTTCTGGTATGCTCTTCGTCACTCTGTTCGTGCTCACTAGCTAACGGTTCGGTTGGTAAAATAGGTGACCTTGAAGGAGCAAGGAACCCCGGAACAACGCAAGCTATTTTATGAGAGGGCTGCGAACTACCAGATCATTGGATGTTACGCACAGACAGAATTGGGTCATGGATCGAACGTGCGTGGGTTGGAAACCACTGCTACCTGGGACCCTGCCGACCAGACCTTCGTCATCCACTCTCCGAGCTTGACGGCGTCCAAGTGGTGGATTGGTTCGCTAGGACGGACTGCAAACCACGCTGTGGTGATGGCGCAGCTACTCATCGGCGGCAAGAACTACGGCCCCCACCCCTTCGTTGTCCAGATCCGTGATATGGAAACCCACCAGCCGCTGGAGAATGTCTATGTGGGCGACATTGGCCCCAAGTTTGGTTACAAGTGAGTGCCCTAGACCCATTATGAAATCATGAACCCGGTTCTGACTAGTGCAGCACCATGGACAACGGCTTCATCCTCTTTAACAAACTTAAGATTCCCCATGTAAACATGCTGGCCCGGTTTGCGCGCGTTGATAAGGCCACAAACAAGTACTTGAGACCTGCCTCACCCACGCTTATGTATGGAACCATGACATGGGTCCGCTCCAACATCGTTCTTCAAGCCGGTGGTGTGCTGGCTCGTGGTGTGACCATTGCTGTCCGCTACGCCGCTGTGCGAAGGCAGTTCCAGGACCGGGACGCTAAGGCGAGCGCCGAAGAGAACCAAGTACTCAACTACAAGATGGTCCAAATCCGTCTCCTCCCCTTGCTGGCCGCTATGTATGCCCTGCACTTCACTGGTCGCGGTATGATGCGTCTCTACCAGGAGAACCAGGACAGAATGAATGCGGCCTCGCAGGCAGACCAGGAGAAGCGCGGTGCAGGCCCCGAGGAGCTACGGGCTGGTTCCGATCTCCTTGCGGACCTCCACGCGACCTCGTGCGGTTTGAAGGCATTGGCCAGTACCACTGCCGGAGAGGGTCTTGAGGTTTGTCGCCGCGCTTGCGGTGGCCACGGTTACAGCAACTACAGCGGTATTGGACCGTGGTACTCCGATTACCTTCCCACCTTGACCTGGGAGGGTGACAACTTTATGTTAACCCAACAGGTTGCCCGATATGTAAGCTACCCACATCCGGTTTAACAGACCCATTACTGATAATACAGCTCCTCAAATCCGCCCGAGCAGTCCTTGCGGGCAAGGGTACCGCCAACGACACCTCGCGCATCCTCCAAGCTTACCTCGCCCGTCGCGACAAGGGCGCCTCTTTCGATATCCTCGGCAACGACAAAGACATCGTCGATGCCTTCGCCTGGCGCACTGCCCACCTCACCTTTGAAACCCTCAAATACCGTGATGTCGAGAAGCGCTCATGGAACAGCCTCCTCGTCAACTTCTGGCGTCTCTCCACCGCACTTTCCCAGTACCTCGTCGTGAAGAACTTCTACGAAGCCGTCACATCTCCCGAACTTACCTCCTCCCTGGATCCTGAGACCGTCGGTCTCCTCCGCAGCCTCTTCCGCCTCCACTCCCTGCACACCCTCGAGCGCGAGTCGTCCGAGTTCTTTTCCTCCGCCGCTGTCACCGTGCGCCAGATTGGCCTCACCCAGACAAGCGAGGTGATGAAGCTCCTTGACGAGATCCGGCCGCACGCCGTGCGATTAGTAGATGCGTGGAAGATCCCCGATTGGCAACTTGACAGCAGTCTGGGACGGTCAGACGGCAATGTCTACCCGGATCTGTTCCGGAGGGCTAGCCAGGAGAACCCGGTCAATGACCTGGTGTTTGACCCGTATCCATGGAACGATAATGTCTTGAAGAACGTTGCGTCGAAGAGCAAGCTATAATCTCGTGCTGGTTTCTTTCTTTTGACTGTGTTTTACTTTTGTGTATATTTGGATGGGAGGATATCTAGAGATAGATGAGATAGAGTTAGAGATACAATAAAAGATTCGGTTCTTTGTCTAATGAGTTTTTACTTCCTAGATGAGGTCCAGGTGGTATGTTGTTATCTGATCCGATTTCTTGCCTAATCATTGAGGCGAAAGCAACCAAAACGGGTTAGACTCGGAGACATTTATCTAACTTTATGCCGACCGAGTCAGTCAGATCTTTATCTGCGTACGGAGTATAACATAACTATAATCAACAAGGATTAGACAGCCACTGCTTACTCTTACTTGTATATATAACTAATCAAACTATAGTATCATCGGATCATTCCCGGCACCGCCGGAGACATCTATTGTATACTGCAAGTGCCGCGGCGTATATACCCCCCGATCCCCCATTGGAATCGGCATACATTATAGCGGACGGGAGGTGACAACAGCCCTAAGTACTCCACCGGGATTTCAAAGCAAGTGGACCTTCGATGTGATTCTGCAAAGCCGAATTTAATTATATTTAAAGCGCCTTGCCTTTTGTTCCTGTCCTGACGTACTAAAAAAAACAACAACTAAAATCAACATACATCCCTTGTCTCAAAACAAGATTTTAGACAAAAGTAACAAAAAGAGAAAGGACAAAAAAAAAAAACCGAAACGAAACGAAACTACAATGGCCATCCCAGACGTCGAGAACGCGCGCGCCGAGGGGATCCCTTACTTCACCCCCGTGCAATCCCCCGCTGCAGGAACGGCCGCGAACCCGCAGACCAGCGGGAATGGTGTTCCGAAGCTTTATAGCCCGTTTACGGTGCGCGGGGTGACGTTTCAGAATAGACTTGGTGTATATGCCTCCCTATATCCCACCCATCTATTTCTGCACAGAAGAGAACACAATAGCTGATAGGTTGGATGTATACAGCTGGCACCACTATGCCAATACTCGGCCGAAGACGGGCACATGACAGACTACCACATCGCGCATCTCGGCGGAATCGCTCAGCGCGGTCCAGGTCTAATGATGATTGAAGCTACGTCCGTCTCACCGGAGGGCCGAATCACGCCTCAGGATGTTGGACTGTGGAAGGATTCGCAAGTCGCGCCGATGAAGCGCGTGATTGACTTTGTGCATTCGCAGGGCCAGAAGATCGGGGTGCAGATTGCGCATGCCGGAAGGAAAGCGAGCACCATTGCGCCCTGGTTGATGAATCAGGGCGTTATTGCTACGGAGAAGGTTGGCGGGTGGCCCGGGGCGGTTGTGAGTCCGTCGGATGTGGCGTTTAACGAGAGTTTCCCGGCGCCCAAGGCGATGAGTTTGGAGGAGATTGAGGGGTTTAAGAGAGATTGGGAGGGTGCGGTGAAGAGGGCTGTTAGGGCTGGGGCGGACTTTGTGGAGATTCACAATGCGCATGGGTATTTGTTGAGTTCGTTCTTGTCGCCTGGGGCGAATACCAGGACTGATGGGTATGGGGGCTCGTTTGAGAATCGGATTCGGTTGTCGTTGGAGATTGCGCAGATTACTCGTGAGGCTGTTGGGCCTGATGTCCCTGTCTTCTTGCGCGTTTCGGCGACGGACTGGATTGAGGAAAACCTTCCGGAGGAGTCTTGGAAATTGGCGGATTCTGTCAAGTTCGCTGAAGCCCTTGCTGCGCAGGGGGCTGTGGATCTGATTGATGTCTCGTCTGGCGGTGTGCACGCTGCGCAGAAGGTGAAGTCGGGTCCGGCATTCCAGGCGCCCTTCGCTGTGGCGATTAAGAAGGCGGTTGGCGAGAAGCTGCTTGTTGCGACGGTGGGTGCGATCACGAACGGCAAGCAGGCGAACCGTCTGCTTGAGGAAGATGGGTTGGATGTTGCGCTTGTTGGGCGTGGATTCCAGAAGGATCCTGGGTTGGCGTGGACGTTTGCGCAGCATCTTGATGTGGAGATCTCGATGGCGAGCCAGATTCGGTGGGGGTTCACGAGACGTGGAGGGACTGCTTATATTGATCCTAGTGTTTATAAAAATTCTATCTTTGAATAGGCGTTGAAATAGACTAGACAATAGTACCGGAGATGTGTATTTCTGGCTGCATTGGATATCCTATACAGGAATGCAGACACACCACTTTAGGTTAGTGTAGCACAGCCCCATCCGAGGTGTCAGCCAGAATAGAAGCTCGAAGGAGGGTTAGCCCTTTAATGGCTGAGTGGTAAAATTCTGATACGAGGGGATCAGGGCCTCACTCAACCTTGAACCTTGTTAATTATTTGACAACACCTCTATCTCATGTCCCGATGGCGTCCCCAATTCTCCCCTTTGAGCTCATCCTCGAAATTTCAGAATATCTAGACCCAGCAACCCTAAACGCCCTCATCCAGACTCACAAAAGAGCCGCCGCGACTCTGACCTGCCTTCTCTACGACATTGGCCTTTCTGCTGACAAGCTCACTGAAGGCCAATTAAAGGAATTCCGCTACGAAACTAGAGTATCAACGCCCGCTGCTGTCTTTGATCATCGCGTCTGGGATTGTATGCCTAGATGGACCTCAGGTCTGGTCGTCAACTGCCTTCTGAAGAGGCTCAAGTACGATTCGCCGTGTGTAAAGATATACCCCGCTCCGTTTTATCGGGGCGAAAATATAATATTATCGTATCCATTTCTGCACTTGGTGATTGCTGCTGGAAGCTTGAATGTTGGCCGAGCTCTGATTGATGCGGGTGCGCCTGTTAATGCTAAATGTCCAATCTTGCGTACACCATTACACGTGGCCTGTCAAGAAGGCCATGAGGCGGTTGCGCTCTACCTGCTTGACGCAGGAGCTGATTGCCTACTGCCTGATGATGATGGAGAACTGGCGATCGGTTACGCAGCTGGCATCGCATCGACCTCGGTTCTGGCACGAATGATCCAGGCGATTCAAGAGGCCGGGGGAGACCCTTTTCGCCCTGGTAACAGCGGTTTTACGCCACTAAATAATGCTGCCGCTCACAATAATGAAGCTGCGGTGCGAATTCTCATTGGATCGGGTGCCGACCCTATGGCATCGACCGAGAGGGCTGGATCCCCTCTTGAAACCTCAATTCTGTACGGTTACAAGTCCATAGCCAGGTTCGTGATTCAGGCAATATTGGATCGCCGTGGGAATATTTCGTACACGATGAGGCAGGGCAGCACAGCATTGCACTTGGCTGTACGCTGTGAAAACACGGATCTGGTACGATACCTTCTCGAGTCTGGTGCAAATGCTCTGGAAATTGATGACAACGGAAGAACCCCCCTCCACGAGGCTGTCCGCTTGGCAAAGGACAAAGCTTCCATCATAAAGCTACTAATTAGTCATGGTGCAGACCCGACTGCAAAGGACCGTTTTGACGTATCCATACTTGAGGCCGTCGATCATTGTGATGTGCCCGAATACGCGCCTCTTATACTCCACGGCACGCCTCACAACTGGCCAGCAAACGACGTCAGAGGGCGGCTGTGGACAGCAGCAGGAAGATGTAAGAAATTCGAACCCGGTCAAGTCGGGGTCCTGGCTAGACTTTTCAACACACCGTTATCAGCCTTCGGGGAACTTGACGAGGATGGGAACACCGGTCTACATCTTATCTGCTCTGCCCCGATTACCGATCTGAACCGTGGCTTTGTTGACATGGCTCAGGCTCTGGTCGATGCTGGGGCTGATCTGACAATGCGGAATCGTAAAGGCCTTACCCCGTTCCATTTTGCGGTGTGGACACCCACTGTCACCCAGTCAACTACCGATATGGTCCGCTTTTTGCTTGGATACGAGGGCATACACCGGAGAAAGGATGGGGATGATACCACTGAATCTTTGGATTATGGTAGTGCCATATATGTCGAGGCGGGATGGAGTAGGGAAGCCTTAAATGTGGATGCGCAGGGGAAAACGGCGATCGACAGGGGAGTTGACAATATCAAAGACAAGGAGCTGGCCAGTCGCGCGAGGAAGTTGCTGGGTATCTAGTGGGTGGGTAGATGACGAGGCACGAGTGCATTTGTAGAGGACTAAGTTCTCTGTCACCGCCATACCACAGACATGCAGACTCAAGTCTATATGTAGAATTCTAGGTATTGGGATTCGTGTGTTAAAATTAAGGCTTAAGTGGAACAACCATCTGACAGTATTTTCGCTCTTCACATTCAGTGCGGATGTCTCCTTATACACCAGAATGAGCCTCGTCGCGCTCGCAAGTCTGGGTGTTTCGATCTTCAGCAAGGCGTCCGAGTCTGTCCGACTCTTCGGGGTCTACCAAAAATATTATGGGCTTGTCAGGGTCCGAAGCAGCGTTGTCTGGAAGACGCAGTTGCAGGTCCCAACCTCCGATGATTCTCAAATCGCGAGTGATTTCAGGACTACAAACCAGCAGGAGAGTAACATTGTAGCAATAGCCGTAGGTTTTGCAATTGCCTACTGAATTCCACAAGGGAGCTCATCTTGGCGCAGATTGCCATAACGGCCTTTTCATTAAGTGATCTAAACAAGACCGAGACTTCTTTCTCAAATACCAAACGGTACCCTCGGGACAAGTCGGACAAGGCAACTGAACTTCAGCGTGTTTTCTGCGAAGCCGCGAGCTTAAGACAGGATATGGCTGTGCTTGATGACTGCATTGCACTGCTTCTTGAGGGACTGGGCTGGCCTGATCGTGGCATATGGTGAAATAATTTAAAGTGGGCTTTCGTTTTTTTATTTGTAATTAAATAATATAGTAGTACTAGTTTCGCTGTCTTGATATGTTTCAGGAAGCCCCTATTAGTAGTAAGCCGGCACCTTATTCCATCTGTGGCACTACTGCTCTGGACTATGGGAAGTGATGAAAAAGATAACAAACCAGAACCAGCCTCCCTAGCAGCCACCCTGGTCCTCAGCTCTTGTCTATCTGACCCTCCAAGTGTTCATACCAACGCGCTTAAGCCTGGCCTCGACTTAGAACCCTAGACAAATCTCCAACCAAGGCTTCACACCGAAACGGTCGTGTGCCCTGCGATGTCCGTCCTAGCTAATACAGCAGGTTCTACAAACACGAGCCTTATCGCCCTGAGGGAGACTTCTCAAGGCGGTTAACTACTCGGAAGGCATTTCCTGTGTGCTTATCCGGGACATGGAGACAATCTTGTGTATCATCTTATAAGTCAGTGTTCATGATAATATGTTCATCGTTAGACCATCATACGACCAGCCGACTTGGAAAGAATGACTCAGAATGGCTCTCTTGAGAGAGAAGGCTTGGATTGTCAAGTAAAGTATACAGCGGTGCGGTTAAAGCCGGGGCATCACTTATATCCTCACCTCTACTTATATCACTATCCAACTGGCCTAATGATTCTTCCCAGTCCCATGGGACATACGTTTACATAGACGAGAAGGGAGTTCGGGGGTACCTTTCTTCATTATTGTTGTATCCTTCCGGAACGGCACATATATAATCGCTACCTACACGCATCAACCTATAAAGCAGGCAACAGGCAACTGCCGGTGTTCTGGACCCCGCATTCACTGCTTGGAGTAGGTCCGTTTCCCTTTACAATTAGGGCAAGTATCCCGCATCTCCTTGGGAACATTGGCCTCGAGACAAGGTCAGTCGATGAGCACTACTACTAGTAGTTTGCATTTGGTGGTTCCATGGCTTACTCACTTTCACCCATTTCATCTTACCCTTGGACTCGCCATAGACGTGTATAACCTTGTCTTTCTAATTGTGCTGTTTAGTGAGAAATCCACATAGCAACCTTGGGTAGGTTAGGGCTCTTAGTCTGTCTTACAACCAGTATCACCAATCTCTGTCATAATTTGGATGGATGGTAAGCAAGGGAGCTGGACTTCAAGTATCAGGCGAAGACTTGATACAACATACAGATCGAATAAGTCCACCACTCTCTTCGTTCTTTTCACAGTGCTGGCATCTCCAGACGTATTGTCCGTTGGCGAGGTCCTTGGCCATATGAGCGTGAATCTATAGATTGTCGGGTTGAGTGGGCTTAAACATACTATGGTCTGTATTTGAAGTTAGTATCTATATCTCTGGGGAATCTCGCAGAGGTGAGTATGACGATTACTTACAGCCATCGTGGTACGCTAAGCTGAGCTGGTGCTGTTTAGGAATAGACCTGATTCTGTATTATATGCTGGGGATTATTTCTTGATTGTGAGAGATTTGAAAGCTTAGGTATCATATTGGAAATTTAGAACGGCGAGATCCGCCTATATATACCTAACTGAGGAAGGATAAGGCTCGTGTTCGGCATTGATATTGATTAATTCTACCCTGATAGACCTCATCAGTCAGGAATTCACGCCAAAAATGCTCAGCCACGTCAGATGATGGCAGATAGCATATAATTTCAGTAAGCACTAGTGCTACTACGTACACGTTAACTAATTAAGACTCGTGCTCGTGATTTAACGGGCTACACAGCCTCGTTTTGACATGCATGGTGTTTCGTTTCAACAAGGCTGTCTCTCCAAGGCAGCCTCCTCACAAATTTTTCATGTGGTTTATAATAAAAATCTTTTGATCCATCTATTTAACCTAGTCTATTATTTTATGGCAGTCTCACGGCTTGGTGACTATACATATATCTGGATAGGACCACATACAACCCGTGACTCCGCTTTGATCTCCTCTCGCGCTCTCCCGTTATCTTCTCCACTTTTCTTCTAGACACCATGAGCTTTGGATATAGTGCCGGCGATATTATACGGGCAGCTCAATTTGTTCTACTCGTGCACAATCTTGCCATCTAGCCCCAATTAAAAGTCCATCTGGTTCGGTATCACAACCTCAAATATGACTACTATCACAGTAGTCTGTGGTGACTACCAATTGCTAGATGATGCCATACTTCCAGACGGTGGCGCTCCACAGAGCGCCACTTTTTATGTCCTCTCCATAACCAACCCTTCTTCGAACAGAAATTGAGCCAGCGGCAGATAAAGAAGTAAAACTTTTGTTTACACTTATGCCCCATGCTTGGCTGAATATGCTGACCATGCCTCATCAAATCGAAACCTCCATAATAGGCCCCTCATACACCTTCCTCGCCCGCAATACATAATATAAAAGCGCCAGGAGAATCGTCCCCACAGTGCCCACCACACTAAAGTTCATGGTAGTTTTGTCAACAGACATCTGCGAAGGCCAAAAACTGAAAAACACAACAATGACCATGTAAATCACGGCGTAGCTGTTGATTGCGATTCCCCAAATCCCGGGAACATGGAATGGGCCCCAGGCTAGCTTGGCGCCTGGGACATTGATGATGGTATCTTCTCCGTGATGGTATTTTGAGATGGAGCCGGTGCATCGGCGGTAGAGGAGGAGAGTTCCGACTGTGAAGTAGGAGAGGTAAAGACCGGACACGGCCATGGAGACGACGGCGTTGAGGGCGACCGTGGAACCAATGTTGATGAGGCCGAGGAGACAGCATACGGTCATTGTGAGGAGGATTGAATACGTGGGGAGACAGTTGATAGGCGAGACCTGGAAGACCCAGACGCCGAATGTCAGTGATGTTTACTCTTTACTAGAAATTCACGATGGCGAGGACACTTATATGCTTACCTTGCTCCAAATGCGCCATCCAGGAACCGCTCGATCGCGTGCAAAAGACCAGAACTGACGAGATGTTGCGGCGAGCATTCCAATTACACAGCAGACTCCAATAATGAGTATGACTGAAGTCATCCCCAGCGCTCCGGGAATTGAATCCGTAGCTTCGTAGAAGATCTCCATGTACGGATATCCGGTTGGGCTTGTCAGGGCAGCTTCGAGATCACCTAGGCAAAATAGCACGGCAATCAACATACTGAATCCGAGCACTCCATTTATGAGAGCCGATAGTAGGATTGCTCGAGGAATTGCCACCGATGCATTGCAGACTTCTTCTGCCATCTGTTCATTGTCAAGGCTCTATACTTATTTATTTTTTTTTCTTCAAGGAAAAGGGAGATTCATACATGCACGGCAGCATCACCCCCAGCAAAGGCGAAAACGCAACCTGTCATTCCGACAAACCATGACAGCCCCTGAGTCGGAAATTCACCACTATTGACGAAGTCCAGAAACACGTCGTGCGTGGTCTTATGGTCGGCCATGTATGTCATCGGGATGAGAATGGCGAAGAAGCCCACCAGATGAATCACCAGTATGACAGTCTCAAACCGGGGGAGAAGTTTCCCTCCAACCAAGTTGATTCCCAACGCCAGCGAAACTGCCGCCCACATGATAAGGGTCCCATGCCAGGGCTGCGACTGGTAATGGGAATTGCCGAGACGGATGGCGCCTTGGATCTGAGTGCCCGCGAGAAACGAGGATGAGGCGAAGGCAGCCTGCCATCCGATGACGGTGACCCATCCTGTGAAGAAGACGACGATGTCAGTAGCGGCAATAATGGGAATTCGATGATAGACCTGCCAGTCATATAACTGAGGAACTTCATGAGGTGCGGCGGGGCAAGCATTGCACACCAATGGTACTGGCCTCCAGAAGTCGGTGCCCTTCTACTATCAGTATAAAAGGGGGACTGCAGGGGATGCTCCACATACATAGAGGCTAGTTCCGATATTACCACAAAGCAGGATGCGGTTCCTGTCCAAGCGAAAATAAAGGAGTAGATAGCTCCTGCGGGGCCTCCACTAGATCACGATGATGATGCTGTTAGTTTCGACTCCGCGTCTCCAGATTTGCGTTACTGACTTCTGTAAAGGTAACAGTAAAGTGCTATGAGGAAAATTTTGTTAGCCGCCCGATAGATGCGAAAGGGTAGAGATCATGATCATACTTAAACAAGCCTTCCCACGTCGCAAGGATCGTGCAGCTGAAGCCGAGTGTGGATAGAACGCCAAATGTTCGCTAAGAAAGCGAGGTAAGATCAAAAGAACCGAGTACAGCGACGACCAGCTCACTTTACCTTCAGAACTGGTTTCTTCCCCAGTCGCACCAGATCGCTGACATCGCGATCAGAGGAGCCCATCGTTCCGCGACCCTCTATGTTCGCAGAGACACCTCGATGCTTGAGTTCTTGCGGCTCCATGATATGTTGATAGTTTGACAAAACTTGTGGGAGAACTGCCGGGCACGCTTCATTTTTCAGGAGGGGAAGTGGACAGAAAGCAGGTTTCCCAGGCAATAATACTACTCTGAAGCAACCTTCCGTTCAGGTCTTAGTCTTTGTGATCCCTGTCATCCCTTGTCTCAATCCAAATACGATCAAGGGGTGCTTGACTGCTTACCATCTTCAACTCGGTGCTAGAAGGCAACTTCGTTCTTGCAATTGCCCCATGCTCCAACATGCCACAGTCGGTCTTAGATTGATTGCCATCCTTAGCATCTTCTTCGGTCTCTTATCCGGGGTCCCACAACCCACTCCGAGCCAAGGTGCCATACGATCGCCATTGAAGACTGAACTTGATTAGACCGATTACTTGGAACGAATCTATCCTCTTCCAAGTTGGCATCATCTTCTAAGATCATTACGTGTTGCGTCTTGGCGCGGCATGATTTGTGCCACGGTGTACCCTGACTCTTCGTACGGTGAGAAAAGCCCGGTCTCTAACGGCCAGTCACATCCTCCTGATGCATAAACCAGGAATCCCACCAGACCAGTTGCAGCAGATCCTCTTTGTCTGCTCCTCTCCCGTCTCTCTTTCCGGGCTAATGATCTACACCAGGTTGTCGCATCAAACAAAGGATGAGAGATCCGTGTCCCTCCCAAGTCAGCATCAAGCTCTTTATAGTTCTATTAGGTCGGAGGGGGCCAGTGTCAGCCTTGATTCTGTTAATTGTCGAGGATGGGTTTTCCGTTATTTCTCCTCGGCTTATTTATGCCAGGTTGCATCTCGTTTTCTCGGTTATGAATGCAATCCCATCGCCTGCCTCCTGGCCATGACTGGCTGACATGGGGCGATTTGCCAATATTGATACCCGAGATCCTGTCGTCAATATCACCAACTGGTTTCTCGTCGTCGTTGCGACGTTAAGTGTATTTATTCGGTTGGGGACGAAGTTATGGATCTTTCACCGGTTGACCAGCGATGATTACCTGATAATCGCAAGTTTGGTATGTTCACTAAACATCAAAGCCCAGGAGACTCGGGTATCTTACTCGAACTGGACCACAGGCCTTTTGCATTGCACAATGTGCGGCGATCTCGACGGCTGTAGCACACGGATATGGATATCATTTCGTGACAGTCTCGAGTCAAAGCTTTGACCAAGTCATGAAAGTGCGTGATTACTGAAGACATTTATTGTCCTGAGTTCTGGCTAAATCGTCCATTCCAGTCGCAGTATGCAGCGTGCATCTTATATGTTACAAGTCTCTGCCTTTCCAAACTATCACTCTCAACATTTATCCGCAACTTGACCCCGGTCTATAAGGATCACTGCTATGCTGCCGTCGTGCAGGTTCTTATAACCGTTGTGGGAATAACCGGTGTCCTTGGTACAGCCTTTCAATGCCATATGCCCCGTCCATGGGATTATTGGCACAGGCAATGCGTTAACTTGGTAGCGCCCTGTCCGCTTTTACCTGGTAGAAGAACTCCTAACTATCATCTCACAGCTCACCTGGAACAACTTCCTTTCCGTGTCGAATATTATTACAGATTCTATGATCATCTTACAGTCTTTGCTCTTAATTTTCGGCATTCAGACGACGTGGAAAAAAAAAGTTGCATTTGCTAGTATATTTCTTTCCAGATTCATGTCTGTACTACCTACCTTACCGCTCTCCCGTTCTTTTCCTTTCCTTCTGCTCAAATGGCATTGAAATGGCTACTAAGTAATCCTCCGCTATACAGCGTGATCATAGCAACAGTCATCGAGATCATTTTCACTCGCGATGCGGGTCACTCCACCGACCCGACCTACGATTACTACCCTACAACAATCGCATCGCAAGTCGTCCAATGCACAAGTATCGTATCCGCATGCTGGGGCCAGCTAAAGCCATTCCTCAACCAGCTCAAATCCAACGGCCTGCAGATTCGAGGAGTGGAGTACCAATCTTCCATAGGGAAGGGTCGTCAATCATCTGGACAGTCTTATGGACTATCTGGGGAGTGCCAATGCCAATACCTTGATCGAGAGAGGCAGGAACAGGGGCAGGAGCACCATGAACTTGTTCCAATGTCACCAGTTGGAGGGCAGAATGTGACCACCATCTCGGCGTCACCGGGGTGGGATGCGGAGAGCCTATCTAGTCAAACTGGGATCATCCGTGAGATGCAGACTTGGGTTGTTAGTGGCGGTGGGGGGGACTGTTTCGCGGGAGAGCAGAGCCGTGTTACGGTGACGAATGGTAGTAAATCGTGCCTAGCTACGCTGTGAGAAGGCGATGATTTTTGCGCCAAAGGCCAGGCAGAACAGCTTACCGAGATGTACTCCATACAAGATCTTAATATATAATTATAAATATAACTCCGGTCTTGGCTTCCGATGCTTAGCAATCGGTTCGGGCCGACGACTCGCAGGCCGATGCCTAGAGATCTTGGCGGAACATCGTAACAAATGGATTGGGGCGTATGATATGGAGATTACGGAGTATATTTATAGGGTTCAACACCACGAGAATAGCAAGTTCAAACTGCGATGGATCCACCGATGGATTTGAAGGCTTTCTTCCAGGGTGAGAAGAGTCGATTGGCTGACAGAATCTGTCGACCAGAATAGAGGTAGTTTGTAAGGCGCCGTGTCTAGGGTCACGTGTCTCCAAAGTCTTAACCAAAAGACCAACATTACTCGCGAACTACGTTCGCGAGCCCTAGAACCCACTAAGTATCGCACAGGGAAGTGCCTCTGGCCCCGCAGGTGCCTTACATAGTTCCGCACCTTACTAAGCCACGTACAGCGTCCCGCTTACCTTGAAGGATCATGGAACTATTGAAATGGGCAATATAGAATAGATATGGCGTGAAGAAAGGGGTAATTTGCAAGGATTGCCTCTTTATGAGGTCTCTAAAGGCCTATATAAGCCCCTATACGGGCCGTAATTAGGAGTTCAACACCTTCTGATATCAGGTCACCTGACCAGGAAACGGCCCGTTTTACCTATTTCCGTATTACCAAATCCTTGTGGCGAAACACGTGCTCCGCAGTGTCAGTATCCACCAATCAAATACTATTCATCTGGTTCTCGATCCATGGGCCTGGTCCCTCGTGGAACTGACTACTCCGTAGCTCACGCCGGAGTCGCTGGTGTCGAAGTTTTCCGTTCCTCACCCCTGACAATTCCCCCATTATTGGTATTTTCTGTCTTTTCTCATCAATTTTGTTTCTTTGTTTCTCCTCCGCGTCTCTCGAATTTCCACTCTCGTTAAGCATCACACTCGTTAATCATATCATCACCATGTTGAAATCACTCCTCCTCCCAGCTCTGGCTTCTATCGCCTACGCAGAGAGCACCGTAACCTCAATGTACATCTTCGGTGCCGATCCGCAACCGCTGGTCGCCTCAATTGTCGGAAATGTATGTTGATCAACAAGAGCCTCACTTCTACTCCATAAAACAACAAAATATAAAGAAATAATACGTATACTAACGTTAATATTACCCCAGGACGCAACCGCAACAACCTACAACATCAATTGCGCCCCGGGAACAGACGGCAATGACTGCGGCATGGGCCCCGGCATGACCCTCGTTGCTGCTGGTGATACTACTACGTATATGTTCCATATGGAAGAGGCTTTGTATGCATCCATACCTACTTATCAATACTGGCTTATCCCTGGTCGCAGTCACTAACATATCCTACTTGTACCTACTAGCCAATACACCGCCGAATGCACCGTTGACAAATCAACTGCCCTCTGCACGGAGAGCGCAGGCGGCTCCGAAGCTAATTTCCCCGGCGTCTTCACTACCACGGATGATGATATGGCCTTCATGCCTGTTACGATTACGGCTGGGGAGATTACTGCTGCTTCGGCTACTACTACCACTACTACTTCTACCGATGGTGCTACTTCTACTGCCGCGTCTTCCACGGACTCTACGACAAGTGGTGGTGCTGAGCCGACCTCGACTGGTGATGAGCCTACCCCGACTGGCGCTGCTGCTCAAGTGACGGGTGCTTTTGGGGCGGTGCTTGGCGGTGCTGTTGTTGCGTTGGCGGGCGCTCTCTTCTAGATCTTGTGGGGATGGTTTAACCTACCTTAATAAACATCAACTTATGGGACTGGAGTAGGTGGTGGTTGGGTTCTTTTGTCTACTATGTACTAGGGTGCTTTGAGAAATAGAATGTATTAATAATTCTTATCATTCTCCTAGCTATTGGGCACGCGGTGCCCATCAAATATTCATTCAGGCCGGGAGGCCGGGGGTAAAGAGGGAGGATGCGGAGTAAGTAAGTATGTTCGTGGATATCCGTGGGTGTATTTTATATTTTATATTTTATATTTTACGGAACCCTCGGATTCAAATATAAGCCATCCCGGACCCGGTCTCAAGCCTTCCTCCGCCGTCCGTGACTCCGTGGGGTGGTTGAGAGGGCACGGAGGACGGGATCAAGGCGGAATTCCGCTCCGTCTGAACGAAGGTATCTATTTAATGCACCACAATGCGGTTCCAAGTCCTGCTCGATATCGTTATTGTTAATATAAAACACACTGCCTCCAGTATCACTATCACCACTCGATTACCAAACTCCAATCCTCCGCAATCATGGCCCCAATCCGCGTCGGCACCCTAGTCTTCGACTACCAAGCAATCGACATCATCGGACCATGCGATCTGCTCAACTCCGCGAGTAAGAGACTCATACGTGTGATAAATTCCCACGGCGGCTATGTCGCGCCCGAGACTATCGCCAGGGCGCCGGATTTCGTCTTCCATCATATCGGGGAAACGCTCGAGCCTGTGAACCTGCTTACAAGCGCTATCACGATGGTGCCTACTGTCACTGTCGATGATGCGCCGGAGCTGGATATTCTGATCATTGGTGGAGATGACCCGACTCGCTCGAATCTTCCGGCAAAGTATGCGGAGTTTATTCGTCGCCATGTTGCGGCTGGGAAGTTGCTCTTCACCACGTGTACTGGGTCGTCTGTTGTTGCGCCTACGGGGGTGTTGGATGGGAAGAATGCGACCGTTAATAACGTTGAGTATAACTTCGTTAAGAATCGGTTCCCCAAGGTGAAATGGACCAAGGAGAAGAAGTGGATTGTGGATGGGAATATCTGGACGGGGAGTGGTGCGGTAGCTGGGATGGATATGATCGCGCACTGGATTAAGGAGAGCTTTGGGCTGGACGTCCTGACACAGGCTACGCTATCCCTTGATTATGAGCCCCGTGATGTTGACGGACTGTTTACTGTGCTCCCCCAGCGGTATGATTCGGCTGGGAACAAGGTATCCACGCATGTCTTTCCTGAATGAGAGCGGTTTGGTTATTGAGGGACTCCTTTGGCCCATGATCCTGCTTGATCAGACGATGTATTAGAAAAGAGTATATTTTCAATGGCCAGTGAAGGCATTGCTTGTGTTAGGGAATGCATCTGCCACTAAGAGATCGCTCCAGAACTTCTCATTCTCAATCCTCTCAATTTCCGCAGCGACTGAGCTGTGAAATGGAAACTCATCCGTGGAATTAGGGGTAGGCAGCCGGCGCAAGTTCCGCATCCCAGGGCAGCGGTACGGGCCTCGAGCAGAAGAGGGCATACTTCTAGTAGAATCTCCGGCAAACCTGCTATGTGCGTGGCTCTCATCATGTGCATGATTAGGGTACCGCTTCGCCGATATGTAAGACGTCTTTACACTTTCGATGATTTCAGGAAGCATTTGGAAGAGGCACGTTATGTTTGGCGACTGGCCTTCTGTTTCTGTCTTAGTCGACTGCAGGCGAGACCCCATGATACCGAGATATTCCTCTAGATCCACAGCTTCCTGCGCAATGTCGCTGTTCCAGTCGGGGAAATCTGAAAGTCCAATGGATAGTCTGTAGAGGACTATGATTGCTAGGATAACTTGGTACCATATTGCGAAAGGCAATTTGCTGTACTCATCCGCGGGCATTGCGACGAATAAATCAAGGTATTCCTTGCTAGCGATAACGCTCTTGCTTAGGTTGAGCATGACCTTTGAAGGTGTGAAGATGGCTGAATCCCCAGAGAGTTTTGGAGATGGCCGTTTTCTCTGTCCATAGCGATAAACGAGGCCCATTTCAAGGATTAAGATCTTCGCCGCATGATACCCGTTTATTAGAAGTACTAAAGGAGTACGCGGTCAGTCAGATATAGGAGTAATTCCTACGAAGTGAAGGCATTACCAGCGCGGCGAACCTCTGCTGACACAGTAGACCACAAGTCCTCCAGCCGTGCCATTAATCGTTCAGCATGAGAGTAGAACGGGAACCCATGGATTTGGGCGTTTCCTAGCCGATAGGTCTCATATACCTCCTCGACAAACTGCTGCAGTTTGATCACCGGGTATATCAGCTCATCGCTCTGAAATTCGTGTTCACGTTGCAGCGTGATCGCGCAGCGAAGCACGTGTTCAGAGAAGGGAAGATTGTTTGGCTTTCCCGTGGATGTTGCGGTACTGTTCCAATCCGTCAGTCTTAGTGCAACTCCGCTACTAAATTCCCAGAGTTGGGGTACTTTACATGCTAGAAAGGTAAAAGCAACCCAAAGAAGCACGGCATGCTTCTCGACTATCGGAGTCGTCTAGCTGAGTCTGTTGATTGATCATATCGGCAGTCCTTTGATCCAGGCCAAGATCAATAACCATACCAATTGCTATTTGCAAATATTGGTACGTTTGCTGACTTCGTGGGTCCAAGCGGAAATGAAACCTGAAATGGCTTAGCTGTGAACACAGAGGCAGGTTAGGTTGGAGAAGGGAAAATGTACCAGGCAAGATGAACAAGTAACCCTTGAAGTAGATCTAGATCTTTTTCTCCAGCCATAATCACGCGATGACTAAGGATTTCTTTAAATTCCTCGATCAGAGCTTGCTGCAAGTGATGGCATTTTGAGGAGGCACATGTGACAGCTGCGAGCAATAGAAATGGCCTTTCCTCGGCCATCGATGCGGCAGTCCAGCCTGCAGGAATTAGCACGAACGGAAAATAAGAATCCATACCACGAAAGCCATCAAGGAGGTGCTGGAGGACGACCGGACTGAGGCCCAGGTCAGTGATCCACGCGTTGTCCATACTTGGGGGTATCAGCCATGCCGTGTTCAGAGAACATTCTGCAGTCGACCCCAACGTTTCGATCAAATTTAGATCCATATCCATCTCTGGCAGGCCCTCATGACCCATCCATTCTGCTGCTGGTTGGCTCCGATGTCGATTGGTTTCAACCTGGTCAGCAAGTGCGGACGATCCAGACCTCGCGACAGCGAGACTCTCATCGACGCTGGGCTCACCAACGGTGGGTGAAGCCTTTGGTTGTGAAAGGAGGCCGAGAAGATGCGTAAGCTTGGAGTCTAGCTCAACCAGTCGTCTTTTTATCCGGCTGTCAGCACTGGTCCAGCTCAGGATTCAATCTGCACATACGGTTTTGCTCGTTGTGCTTGCCGAGGTCGCTGTTTCGGCTCCGGGATTATGCATTGGGACTGTGATTTTGTGCATCTGTTGATAATAATTGCTGCTGGTCAGGATGTGGCTTCTGGCAATACATATCCCGCGCCCACATACTTTACGCAAGGCCGTCCGTCCTCATAGCGAACACATTTCACTTTGAGGACCCGGCATTTTTCGCATGCAAGAAGCAGACGTTTAGACTGACGAGCGGCGGCTGGATTTGTCTCGTTATCCATCTTGCAAGTCTTCAGCGGAGAGACAGTGGTTACAGGTGAGCAGACAGAAAGAGAGGAGAGTGAGTGAGAGTGAGCTGTATACAAACACAGAGAGTGGCTGACAAATCCGACGGTCGGTCTGACGCACGCCTTCCTCATTGGGAAGCAGTCAGGTGATCGTGGTCCTCTTGTCTTCGAACTTTTGAATTGTTCTCTCACAAGCATCAAATATTATATTAAGCGGTTGATATGGTCTGTTGTGTGCACTGGCCACTCTCTAATGCACGTTGACCTCGCAACAGAATGAGAGTCCAGAGGTTCTGTAGCTTTCGTCTGTCAGAATTGGGCAACTCCAAAACTCTGCCACAAGTATTATACGAAAAAGCAATATGAACGAAACACGAAGCAGTTTTGAGTAGCCTTCATTGTCTTGGTTATACACATCAACATTGAAACGCGCTAAATTTGCGAGCATGTGACGTAGATGCATCTTCAGCCTCAGCCGTGTCAAGAACCTAGCCCATCGCAAGGCCTGCAACCTTCATCCACTAGGGGTCCGGCGATGGCGTTAAACACGTACGACAATCTCCACCGTGAGATATATGACGATGTCTACTCCCTTTTAGAGTGGAAGGACCGCGAGTCTCTCCGCTTTGCACCCGTCGGAACAGCCGAACAGGTATTGCACGCGGACAAACTGCGGCGCTGGTTCAACAGCCTGCTCGGGCCTGGACGCAAGATAACGGACGGGTTTGATGTTACGGAAGAAATGTTTATTGCCAGAGTGAAAGAGAGACGGCTTCAACCGTTTCTCGCCGTACTAATCATCACCGCGTGCTCGGTGGCAACAGCGAGGACGGCCACCGCAAAGCTTGTTGCTGACAATAATCCACCGATAGGTAGAAAGGGAACTAGTGTCTGCTCCTTACCTCTTGATCGAGAAGACCTAAAATACTTGTTTGATGGGAACGATGCGGACGCAGACAAATTCCTGGGGAAGCAGGCTTATTTCTGTCCGCTGGTGATCCGCCAGAGGGAGGAAATGAGGGTTGAAGATACTGAACACCGACGTCTTCCATATTTGGAAGAGCAAAGCCTGGGGAAAGGGGCCTCTGGACATGTTGTCAAGGTGAAAATAGCAAAGGGTCACTTCTACGATCCCATGCGAGGAAGTGCAAACGTGGAGCCATTGGAAATCGCACGCAAAGACTATCCGCTCCTTCGCGACGCTACAGTGGAGCTTGAGACCATGGAGAAAATCTTCGCCAGCTCTACTTGGGAGTGTCCGAATATTCTGAAAAACCTGGGCAGCCTCGCCTTCGGCCCGACTGTGTACAGTCTCTTCATGCCACTCGCGATTTGTGATCTCCATGCATATATGATGGACCATCACCAAGCGCGTCCCAACAACACCGAGGAAAGAGCGGAGATCATTCGTTGTGCCACGGGCCTCGCACGGGGCCTTCACTTTCTTCACAACGAAATGAGAACCCCACAGATGGAGCGTCTGGTTTGTTACCACATGGACATGAAGCCCCGCAACATTTTGATTTATAGAGAGACCGGAACAACCCGCACTATTTGGAAGCTGAGTGACTTTGGCCACTCACGCATGAAAATCCATCATTTGGCGGACGGGCCTCGAAGAGGGAAGTTTGTGAATAGGTGGTTTACCCGAGTGTCGCAGCCAGAGAATCCTTCTGTGTCGGGTACGAAAAGTCGAATACCAGAGGGGACCTACTTGGCCCCCGAGTCAGCCTCCCCAGATCGCTCAATGACGGCGCACAGTGATGTCTGGTCCCTTGGTTGCATTTTGAGCGTCGTCTTCACTTATTTGGATAATGGGAGTGAGGGTGTGAGACAGTACGAGACAGAGCGGTTGAGGCATGATGACACTTTTGGTTCTGACAGGTTTTTTGTGAGCACTCGCGGCTTTCAGGCCACAAAGGTGAACCCAGGAGTTAGCAAGGCACATGCACGTCTTGTTCAACGAGCAACCGATAGGAGTCTTGGCGAAGGAGAGGTGGTGAATTACGCGTTGCGATGGATTGAAAACCATGTTCTCCAGGTGGATCAGCTCAAGCGGAAGCACGCAAAGGACGTGGATACTATGCTTGAGAACGCCTACAAGAAATACATGAAATTGGCGGACGAACCTCGCGGGGTGGCGGAAGCGCCTATGAAGTCGCGAGCTGAACGGGTCCGGCAGAAGGCTATAGCGAGGTAAGGAGCTCTGCTCGTGCGCCAATAACAGGATTGTATTCCTGAGTACTGACTGGAATAGTATAAGCCGTAGACGCAAGGATACCGCTGACGACAGTGTTGACCAATGGTGCCTTTCCGAGGCTGAAGCCTTCAAGGGCTGTCAAATCTCCCCCAATTGCTCCTTTGTCGCGTACTGGACGGACCGCAAGATCCTGTTTTACTCTGCACAATCCCTAAACTCTACCCGAGGTGACAGAATAGCTTCGGTCGGAGAGTACACACTTGAAACAGAGAATTATTTTTGGAATAGCGTCCGCTTGACTGAAAGATATCTGGTCGCATCCACAACAAGCGCTACGTTCCTTGTGAGGAGCCCTAAATCCTACTTACAGTACTAGGTCGCTACTAATGGAATTGGGGAATCTTAGTGCTATATCTTTGACCTCGAAGAAGAGGGCGGCCTCAATCTTCGCTATGTACTGGAGTTGCCACAGCCAGCCATTAACAAGCTGGCCATTTCTCCACGCAGTCAAATCCTGGCGTGCACTGTGAGATCGAGCGAGGACGATCTCAAACCGGGATCTCTGCTTATAATCCATCTTACAGAGCTCATTCGAGCGGAATCGAGGCTGTTTGTTCTGCAATCCCGCGGCGTATAACCAAGTACAAGTCGATAACTAACACTTTGAATCAGTAAATCGAACACAATCCCGAACGGAGCTCTGCACAGACAGGTTGCAATTAAAGTACCAAACATCTCCACAGATCGTTGGTGGAAGCGTCAGCTGGAATGGCCGGCTGGTATGGTTGGGCGATTGTCGTTTACCACCGAAGATGACATCTATTTCGTAGTCCGGCCCGATGCTACCATGGCAAACGGCAAGCACACAGTCTTAGTTGTGCACATCAATATCGCAAGTAATGATCTAAATTATATGCCTCTAGAAGCTCGGGTAAGTTGTGTTCTGCGGCCCAAAATAGGTTCTCCGATTGCAGCCATCTAACAATTCTTGATTGAAGGGGCTCGACAGCAGTACCGCGCGCCTTTTCACAACACTCGCCCCATTCCACAGAACACCCGCTACGTGTGCCGTTGTGACCCGGGAAAAGCAGTTACATATACGCGATTTAACGGCTGATGATTCTGCCATCCCTATTACGAAAGACATCAAAAACTATCGAGTACTGAGGTTAATGATGGGGCCCGACGACGATAAACTGTACGCAATGGCTAGGCAATCGGCGAACTATACAATGATGTTGGTTGAGATCACAGTACCTCGATCCAACGAGGACAAGGTTCACTACAGGGAAATCACACACCTTCCGGACCTTTCAGGGGACGACCAGTTTACTGGAAAGCTCAGTGGCGCGGATGGAGGGAAGAGCGTGCTGATAGCATCGCTTGTAGGCAGCAGCGGTCAACGGGCGATTCATAGAATCAGACTTGAGTGAGAAGCAGTAGCGACATAACCACATAATGCATATACAAGAACCCCTCGGCCCCTGATCTCCATCCATCTACAAGGAGCTCAACGCGACTAACAGTATTTTCTATTTAGTCCTTTCACTCGCCCCCGATGCGGCCCCCCGGGTTAAGTATGCCTCGCTTGAACATCGCTCGTCATTGTACCAAGATTCCGAGCATTAGTCTTGAGCAGTGCTGCCCGCCAGAAATTTTGTCAGCAAAGTCAGCAGAGTCCCAGTGGTTGGAGCTGATGGGACAGGGCGCACTCTAGTTCATCCTATCACATGAATGAATACTGTCAGACTCTTGTTCCCTTTTTTTCTGGTTTTTTTTTTTTTTTTTTTTTTTTGGCCACCTGCAACTTACCTCCGTTACTATTCTCGGAACAGTAAATATCCACTCGTCAGCTATCATCTAGAGATGGAACAACCGGTCAGTTTCCGGCTGTTGATCAGAGAGCGTAGATCGCAGATACTCTGATGTTAAAGTCGTCGACATCCGGAAATAACATCTGAAGAAGCTGCTGAAGACGCCTCCTTCTGATGTACCGACCCGTCACGTTTTGCTGCAGCATGGCCTGTTGACAAGGGTGTTTACCAATCGACATGGGGCTTAGCAGTGCGGCAGTGCGAACGAGACCATACAAGACATAATTTACAGTTTAGATCTGTGTCCTGTGGGAATATGATATTAAAGCCCCCTTTTTCAGCAAAAGAGCCTCCTTCCATCCCGTGGGCGTTCCTTCATCTGCCACGTCACTGGGGGTAAACGCGTTTCACGACAACTTCTGGCGGGGGAAAAAAAGCAAAGGGCCAGCGCGTGATCCTATCTCCCTGGGGTGGCTGACACGATATTACTGGACGAGGAGCCCTGATCACTTGTTCGTTGGAAACTTGGCACCAATGAGACCCCTGCAGCACCGCGAGGCGAAGAGTTCCGTCCCGATGAGCAGCTGAACAATGTTTCCCCTCAGAGTAAGGCTCGGTGCAAGCGAGAGCCATTCCTGGTTCAAGGAGTTTGTCTGCCTGCACCTCACGCTTGATGCAAGTGTTTGGCAGCAAATATAGCGACTAACTCAGGGGGCTGTCTTAGCTATCTTGCTCTAGTGCTAGTTATATGACCAACTCCGCGCACTTGACGAAATACTCCCATATCTCTAGACCATTCCACGGCAATGTCCGTCACGTGTGGACGGGATACGGAGATGCCAGAGTCACAGGAAAAGCCAGATTGGATTCCTGACTGGTACCGTTGGGTACCAGCAGCAGCAGCAGCTAGAGTACACGCTATAATCTATGCAGCATGTTTAGGGCGACTCAACTAATGATTCCCTGCCCCAGACATCCTCGGCCCAATCATCCCAGAGCAATAATGCCAATGTTGACCAGTTCAATGTCAATAGAAGGAAGACATACTATGTTGTTCCGAGCGCCAGGAGAATGGTCAAAAGGGAGCTCAAAGGGATCCACCTGTTTGTATGTATTGGTTAATCCCTTACGCCTGCCAGGCTGCATCGTGTTATTATTCGCTGCTGCACTCTACTACCACATGTAACAGACAGCAAGACTCCCGCCAACTCATCCTATCTACGTGTAGTATGGGGCGTACGCTTGCTGTTTCTTGTATCTGACCACCAATAGATGATTACAGTGAACGGCACCCTCGGAACAGGTCTGTACTGGCGCGGCGGACAGATCCTTGAGCTGGCTGGCCCATTGGCGGTGCCCCTCTCCTTCTTTATAGTCGGGCTTCTGAGCTGGGCGGTCATGCAATGCATCACGGAAATGCTATGTATATGGCCGATTCCCGGGGCGCTTTCAGTTTATGTTAGCGAGTTTGTGGACCCCGAGCTTGGAATTGCCGTTGGAATTGCTTACTGGTATGAACTGGTCCCTATTTATGCTGTTCAGAATATCACTCACTTGTAGTAGGTTCACATATTCAGTGAGCTTCGGGGCGCTTATAGCAACTCTCGCTGCAGAAGTTCACTTCTGGACCGATACCAACGGTACCAACGGTACCAATAGTAGCAAGGTAATCGATGGGTTGGTGATTTATACTGCAGTCCCGATTGCATTGACAGTGATAAACTCGGTGGGGATCGAGGTACATGCGTCTTCTTTTTACTTTGCTAGATGAAATGAGGCTAATCCTTCTGAAGTTTTACGGACGTCTTGAGGTTATCTTTGGCACAGTCAAGATAACATGTCTTGTCCTTATTACTGTCCTTCTGATTGTGATTAATACTGGAAGTGTGTAGACCATGCTCTCGAATTAGTCGAGCAAGTTCAACTGACTGAGTGAGATAGTTGGCGGACAGGAATATATCGGAGACCAGTGTATGCCATTCTTTCCATCATGCTAAAAACGGGAGGCGCTAACTCTAACAGACTGGTCCTCGCCTACAGTGTTTGACGACAAAGCTGCTGAGCACTGGGTAATTGCCTTTTTGTAAGCCATCTGCGCTGTCGTGACCCTCCAACTCCTCATGCTGATAACCCTAGCATGTCTTTATCCCTCGCTACATTTGCTTATGTAGGAGTGGAAATCGTAGCCGCGTCGGCCCTAGAGTCTGCCCCATACTTAAAGCCGGCTCGCGGAAGAAGCGACAGCAGCATTGAATCTGATCTATCCCGACGCTCTACACTGATTGGGAAGACAGTCAAGTTTTCCTCGCTGTACATCTCGGTCCTTGCTACGATTGCTTATTCAATCAGCGGGTTACTAGTAG
Source organism: Aspergillus asperescens (assembly GCA_027569075.1). Lineage (NCBI taxonomy): Eukaryota > Fungi > Ascomycota > Eurotiomycetes > Eurotiales > Aspergillaceae > Aspergillus > Aspergillus asperescens. The sequence continues at coordinate 147,733 of JAPDEH010000025.1, read as the reverse complement.
CATTTGACATACAGTGGACGCATTGTAGCCTTCCCCGTCTCAGCTGGATCAAGGATGAACGGCCGTGTTACCCACGCACCAATCCTACTGAGGAAGATACTGCCTCTGCATTTGTAGCGATCGCGGCAGAGTCTGGGATTCACCATCTGGGCAACGTATTCAACGCCTTCCTGGTGTTCACTTGTGTCACCTGCGCTAGCACAAATCTGTACGTCGCCTCAAGAACGCTCTTTGGTCTCACCAGTCGGTTGGATGGAGGCAAAGGACAGGCCTGGCATCTTCGCCTTCTCGCGTGGTTTGGACGCACCGATTCTCGCAAGGTCCCTGTACGTGCCATGATTTTTAGTGCAGCTGCTTTTGTCTGGGTCCCGTTTCTCCAATTGAGCGGTGGTACCACCACAGCGACCCCTATCGGCAGGCTCGTCGAAATTCTGGCCCAGATGGGCAGCGTCCCGGTGGTCATCGTCTGGGCATGCGAGGTTCTGGCATTTATTCGATACTACCGCTGTATTTACCGGCATCGACGTGTCCTTGAAGCGCAGAATATCCCCCAAGTTCGTCGTTTCTGGAATGACCCTGAAAACGACTACCCATACCGCAGTTTCCTACAGCCATACCTCGCCATGGCTGCGCTTGCGGGCTGTCTTTTCATCTTGATCGTTGCCAACGGAGCTTCGCTTTGGGGAGGATTCTACAAGTTTCCGTTCCTCTCATCCTATCTCATCGTAAGCGGACTACTCCAAAACTACGCGACTCTACGGATGCTGACTTTTTATGCGTGCAGGTCCTGCTCTTCATCGGCGTCTGGATCCTGCTTAAACTCGTCAGAGGTGGGAAATGGGCTCTGGTTGATCTTTCCAATCCCGATAGGGTCGTACGAAAACTGAACAAATTGCATGAACTTCGTCTGGCGGCGACGTAGTCCACTTGCCTGCGTTTATGTATCCGCTCTGGCTGTCTTTTACTGGGTGCTGTGGTTTACTTTCAACTGAATTTCGGGTGTTACCGTATACCGATAGAGGGCTGGCTGTTACAATAGTCTAGAGGTTAAATACTATATAAGTGATATTAACAAATAATTCGATACAGCAGTGATATGTCAAGACCTGAGCAATCAATGTTGTGCATGATATGCGGGGTAATTTCCCCACAGTTGGAGTTAACCGCGGTTGTTCCCCAGATTTTTTTCTCGTGTCGACCGAGGACTTTCAGACGCAACAATATCCGACTACTTCTTCCCTGCATTTCCTGCCTACCTCTCCATCGATACATCATTTATCACTCTCGAATGGTGAAGATGACCCCAACACCTACTCCAGCAACAGCAACCACCGGGCACCTCACAAAACCCGCCCCGTTGTCAAATACATACACCTCCGACCCCAGTCTGCGCCGGACTCTCGAATGTGCTTATTTATTACCCATTCCTCCTTATCCTACCATGATAGACAAACAACTAACTCTGTTTGAGCATCGTAGGGTACCTCCCCCAACCCCACCTAACAACCCTCGAGCCGCAACTCGTCCGTCTCGGCGCCGAAGCCGTCTCCGAGCAGATTCGGGATTGGAGTGCCGATGCCGAGAGGAATCAGCCGTATGTGAAACAGTATAATGTTTGGGGGGAGCGGTATCCGGTTGATCGGTTGATTACAAGTGAGGGGTGGAAGAGGTTGGGGAGGTGGGGGGGTGGGCATGGGTTTGTTTCCTTTTCCTTTTTTTTTTTTTTTTTTTTTTTTTTCCCCTCTTCTCTTTTACCTTCTTTTACCATGGGAATGATGAATGACTGATGGATTTGTGTAGTGTTGTCGCGCTGGGATATGAACCGACGTATGGGAAGGAGAGGAGGCTTGCGCAGTATGCTGTGTACGTCCCTAACCCAGACAAATTATCCTTTCTCTCCAGGAAATGAGCGTTTTTGGTAATAATTGATTTATTAATCTATATATTATATATATACAGAAACTACCTCTACTCCCCCTCCTCCGGCCTCGCCTCCTGCCCAATAAGCATGACCGACGGCGCCGCACTAATCCTCACAAACGAAATACAAAAGAAGAACCTACCAACCACCCATCCGTTCCAGATCACACTAGCCCATCTCCTCTCTCGTGGCGACGACCTCTGGACCTCAGGACAGTGGATGACGGAGCGCGCGGGCGGGAGCGATGTCCAGAATACGGAGACGTGGGCAGCGCATTCTCCGCTTGGGAAGAATAAGGGTGGAAACAGACCTGGTCACGGTAACCTTGAGCTGCAGGTGGAGGAAGGGGAATACCTCATTCGCGGATTCAAGTTTTTTTCCTCGGCTACAGATGCGAACGTTTCTCTCCTCTTGGCGAAGACGAGTCCCTCGGGGAAACTGAGTACATTCCTCGCGCCTCTCCGTCGGACCACTTATGGTGATGATGATGATGATGATGGAAAGGGGAATAGAAAAAATGTGGAAATAAGCAACGGTGTCCATATCCACCGCTTGAAAAACAAGCTTGGAACGAAAGAGCTCCCCACTGCGGAATTGGAACTCCACGATATGCGTGCCCATCTGATCGGTGACCTGGACCGGGGCGTGCAGACGATCGCACCGTTGTTGAATATCACGCGCGCGCATACGTTTATTGGCTCGTTGGGCGGGTGGCGCAGGGCGATAAGTATTGCGAAGGGGTTTGCGAGGGCGCGAACGACGGTGGGGGAGCCGTTGTGGCTTATTCCGATGCATTTGAGGTTGATGGCGGAGTTGGAGGGGCGGCATCGGGCGGCGATGGAGTTGGGGTTTTTTACCGTGGCTGTTATGGGGGTTGTTGAGAATGGGGGCGTGAGTCCTGGGCTGAAGCATCTGCCGGAGAGTGGGAAGGAGGCGACGGTTGTTTTCCGCGTCTTGACGGCTCTGGCCAAGGCTGTGGTGAGTAAGATGGCGATTGGTGGGATCCAGGAGTGTCAGGAGGCGATGGGGGGAGTTGGGTATATGGATGAGCCGGATGAGCCGGAGTACAATGTCTCGAGGATTCTCCGGAATACGTTGGTGAATTCGATCTGGGAGGGGACGACGAATGTGCTTGCGAGTGAGGTTGTGAGGTTTCTGGTGAAGGGGGACAATCTGTTGGTGTTTTCGGGCTGGGTGGAGCGTGTTCTGGGATTGCTTGGCCCGGGAGAGCTGGCGGATGCGCTGGGGGAGGCGTGGATGGTGTTTAGGGGGAGGGTGGAGTCGAGGCAGGGGTCGGTGCTGCTGGCGGATGGGCGGCGGGTGATGTTCACGCTGGCGTGGATCTTGAATGGGATGTTGCTGGTGCTTGATGCTGAGCGAGACGGCGATGCTGTGACGGCGGAAGTTGCACAGCGGTGGGTTCTGCGGGGAGAGCTGGGGGTTGGGGATACGGTCTGGAGGGATGTTGTATATGCACGGAAGGCCGGTGAAGTGTCTGATGAGACGATGCGGTGGGATTGTCGCATTGCGTGGGGAGAGGAGCTCCCAGCGGTGGCATTGGGGCATCGTTCAATGAAGCTGTAAAGGCATCTTAGGCCAGTGCGTCGTTTCCTGCTCGTGTTAGTGATGGAGGGTCGCTTACATATATACTATGATTTTTGATCCAGTACGTCGCGATGGACAGGAGATCCCAGTACTTGCACGAGACTTGCTTGAGAGCACCCGCCAAAGAATCCGCAAAGATGGATAGAATATCAATTAATATAACTCAATAGCTACGAGGCAGCCCCAGAACCTTCTCGCTCACATAGTTGAGAATCATCTCGCGGCTGACTGGTGCAATCCGGGGCACCAGACACTCTCGCAGCCATCGCTCCACGTCATACTCCATTGCGTATCCCATCCCTCCATGCGTGAGCACCGCCCGCTCACAGGCCGTAAATGCGACTTCGGCGGCCAGATACTTGGCGCTGTTGGCTGCGACCCCGACCGAGTGCACTGGGATCGACTCGTCCGTCCGCGAGGCATCATACAGACGTGCAGCGTGGTAAGTCGCCAGCTTGGCTGCCTCCAGCTTCATGTAGACATCGGCGAGAGGATGGGCGATGGCCTGGTTCTGTCCAATCTTCCGACCAAATACCTGCCGCGCATTCGCATACTCGGCCGCCCGTTCGAGAGCGACATAACCCAGTCCGAGTGCCTCTCCGGCAAGTAGACATCGCTCTGCATTCATTCCGTGGAGGATCATGCGGAATCCCTCGTTCTCGCGCCCGATCAGAGTCGAGGCGGGCACCTCGTACTTGTCGAAGAAGACCTCGTTGGCGTCGACGGCGCGTCCGCCCATCTTCTTGATCCTCTTCAGCTCCAATCCGGGGTCCGTCTGGTCGATATCGATGCAGAACATCGACAGCCCCTGCGTCGGCTTCGCGACTTCTTCCAGCGGCGTGGTGCGTGCTAGGAGAATCATCTTCGATGCGACCTGCGCACAGGTAATCCAGATCTTCTGCCCTGTGATGGAATAATGCGTCCCCGCGGGATTTAGCGAAGCGCGGGTCTGCAGCTTCAGCGTTTCAAGACCGGTGTTCGGCTCTGTCACACCAAAACATGTCCGCCATTTGCCGTTGATGATGTTGGGGATGACCTCATGGACTTGTTCCTTGGAGCCGAAGCGAGCCAGCGGCTGAGTCGCATAGACGTTCGCGTGGATGGACTGGGCTCCGGCCATTCCAGCGCCGGACTGGGTGACGGTCTGCATCATCATTGTCGCCTCCGAGATCCCTGTGCTGTTAGCGAAGACTCGGGGATTGTCTCAGTCAGCTCGTACCTAGTCCTGCGCCTCCGTTTTCCTCAGGGAGAGCTATGCCCAGCCAGCCATCCTTGGCGAGTGCGGCGTGGAACTCCTTCGGATCGCGCTCTTGTTGGTCGCATTCTTGCCAGTATGTGTTGGGGAAGTTGGCGCAGATGCTGGAGATGGCGTCGCGCACTGTTAATTGATTCTCGGAGAAGCCCGTCAAGTCCATGATCGGACGACGGGCGGTGCTTGAGAACAGCCGCCTGCTGCAGGCATGAGAGAGTCTTGATAGGCGCAACATTTTTCTTGAATCGATTGAATTAATATTCAAGTTGTGGCTCTTCATCCCCGCATAAGTAGTAGCCACCAAGTAACCAAGTAACCGAGCATATAACCGAGTCGCCGAGCGCTACTTCTCACGCCACTTCTCACGCCAAAAAGCCATCTCGCTCCGTCGCTTTGGTATCATCCATGCTGCCTTGAATCTGCCAAAATGCCGCTCAGGCGAGCAAAGCAAGCCTGTATACACTGCCACGGCCGTCGCATCCGCTGCGATGTGCTGCAACAGCAACCGTGCTCCAACTGCGTCGCCCAAGAGATCGCTTGCGAGGTGGGCGTCTCGCGGCGGGGAAAGTACTTCTCCTGCATCTAAGTAGGGCTTGGGCATTTCTGACCCGTGTAGATATCCTCGCAAGAAGTCGTCCCTCAAGTCACCGTCGGTACAGCAGCGCGTGCCACAGACCTCTCCATCGACAACCGGGCCATCCGCGCCCATCGACAACGCCCACCGACAAACAATCAACGAGCCCACTGTCTTCCTCGGCGAGTCAAGCCCACTGACATCTGTCATGGATCCCCGTCAGCCGCCTAGACTCCACTATGCTCTCCCAGACCGGCTCGCCCCAACAAGCACCCGCGACGAGGCCGTCCGTTTGCACCAGGTACAGCAAGCCGCACAGCTAGAGTCCAACGGATCCCTGTCATTCCCACCGCAGCAAACCACCGATGTCTTGCTTCAAGCGTACTTCCGCTGGTTCCACCCCTGCTTCCCGATCGTCGACCGCGTCGCCGTTTCCCGCGCCAGAGCACAAGGCACTCTCCCGCCGCTGCTGCTGCAGGCTATGCTCTTCATTGGAGTCAGTCTCTGCGATGATGCGACGTTTGCCCGTACGGAGTTTCCGGCTCGGTATCGAGCTAAATTCCTCTTCTACTCTCGTGCGAGGGCCATCTACGACGCTGATGCGGAGTCTAATCCTATTGTGAAGCTCCAGGCGCTGTTCATGCTCAGCTCCTGGCGCGGAGGGCCGTCAGAGGAACGTGATGTGCGGTTCTGGTTGAACATTGCTATTTCGCTGGCCCAGAAACGGGGGATGCATATGATGTAGGTCTCCTCACCACATTCTTGCCTCTGCGGATACTAACAGACAGGCAAGGTCGCAGTTCTCCCACCCGCCAAAAGAGCGGAGACTGTGGAAGCGGATCTGGTGGGCTTTGTATGTACGTATTCCTTTGCTATCTTGTCGGAGTACGACTAAGAGTGTAGACGCGCGACCAACAAAGTGCTGCTGCGCTCGGTCTTCCGCCTCGCATTCGCGATGAAGACGGCGATGTCTCCATGCTTGAACCCGAGGACGTCCGTGAAGATGAGTCGGTCGATGACGACGTCGTTGGGCACCAGAACCCGCAGGATGTCTTGTATCCGGTGGAAATGGCTAAACTTGCCAGACTACGTGGGTTGCGCCCTGCCCTTTTTTACCAGTCTTGGGTACTTACCTACTGACCTCCTGCAGTCCGCACCATCGTTTCAACCCAATACCTTCACCGTCACAAGCCCGATCTCGCCACAAGAAATGCGCTCAATGAGCAGCTTTCTGTCTGGGGGTCACAACTCCCTGTCGAACTGCGTCTTGAGACCGTGTCGTCAGACTCGCTATTCCTTACCGGTCTTCTCCATATGACATACCAGTGCGTCTACTCCTCCTTATCTCTATTCATCAGCCAACTCACCCTTGACCATATATAGAAACCTCTACATCCTCCTCCACCGCCGCGTCTTCCTAAACCCAACCCCCCACGACAACGGCCAAAGCGCCCTCGACGCGGCAACAAAAAGCACCCGCATCATGGAGGACCTTCTCTCGCACCACCTCATTCAGCACGGGCCTACGCATCTGTACTCCTTCCCCCTTCTACCTTATCCTCCCCTGTTCCCTAATACCATTTATAAAATTTGGCTCCTAATCAAAATCAAACAGAATAACCCACTCCTTCTCAACCCTCTGCATCCACACAATTCACCACCGCCGCTCCTGCGGAACAACAAGGACCCTCGCCGAACACCGCGCGCGTCTCTGTCTGCTGAGTCTGGAGGAACTGCAGCGGTCGTGGGATTTGGAGAACTGGGTGTTGCAGTTGTTTTTTAAGGGGTTGGATGATCGGACTGCGAAGTCGTTGGGTTTGGCGATGGCGACGACGGGGAATGAGGTTGTTGGGGGTGGGGTTGAACGTGGAAACGAAGCTGAAGATAGTGGGAGTAGGCTGACTGCAAGTATACGTGATCCTGGTGAGATGGTCACCCCGCAGGATGACTGGTATGGCTGGGTCCCGTGGGAAGATGAGGCTGATGCGTTGAATTTGCATAATTTGGAGTTTTTGTACCGGTTTTTATAGCGTCGATTTTCTTCTTTTAGATAATTCATGGTACTTGAGGACTGATCTGTGGCTAGATTTCATGTACATTCCTACAAATAATAATTCACTTGCCTTGTGGATGTCATCTCTGCTGGCATTGTTTTATAGTGGGATTGTATAATATGGCACAACCATGAAGATGTATCGTTGAATCTGGAGGATTAGGGCATTCACGATAAACAGACAATGGGCCATATTAAAGCAGTGTGCAGTCATACTCACAGAGAAGATACATCCAGTGGATCCTTTGCTCACAGACTTTGATGGTTCTTAAGCAGCGAATTATTAAAATTCACGTCGCATGAATCTGAAGCCACGCCGAGAGTCTTGTTGTCGTGACAAACACCTAGACAAACCACTGCAGCCTATCCTTCAATCCCTTCTTCTCAACAAACCCATTCTCCCTTCCTTCCTCCTTCCTGGTCCCCAACTCATCCGCGAGTTTACCCCGAGCCATGATGAATACTCCGTCTGTGATGGCATCGAGGAGCACTGCCATACTTCCCTCCCCCTGGCCTCAGTACGAGTATGGACATCTGAACATTCCCAAGAACGTGAGATATCCCAAAAAGACCCACTTGAAGCTATAAGCAGGGGGTGGGTACTAGTTACTGACTTGACATGGCATCTAAAGCTCACCGAACCGGCCATCCAAACCGCAAAGTTCTTGAACCTCCCCGTTGAACTCGTCCTCCAGATCCTCGATGAACTAGACCTCGTCAGCAAGATCGTCCTCTTGGTTACCTGCAAGCGTCTCTTCTACCTCTCTCCCTCAATCAGCACGGCCATATTCTCGCCTCTCGGAAAACACAGACGCGAGCGCCGCCAGCTCTTGACGTGCCTTGGACCGAGCCCTCTGCTGGTTGGAAAGTTCAAGATGAAGTTCGATCTCTGTCATCGTTGTCTGTTTTTCAAGCCCGCATTCGGTGCCTTTTGGGACGATAGGAAGCCGCTCAATGCGTCGCAGGAAGCCTGGGATAACGCTGTTGCTGGGTTTTGCGCCGCCGCGCGTAAGCAGTGTCCTGAGTGTCGTTGGCGCAAGGTTTGCGAATATCGTCGCATGGCTTGGCCTGGATTGAGAGCACTGGTGGGTTTTGGTAGGGAGGATAGGCTTCTTACCTTGCCCTGGGATGTGGATGTGGATATGGATGTGGATGAGCTTGGGTTGGAAGGGTAGTTGGCACCGTATGGGGGTCTTCAATGCACATCTTGTTGGGGGAGGGACGGCGGAGGAAAGGCTAAAAGAGTGTGGGCCGGATGTGTGGTGGTACAGATTGGATGACCAGCTGGATCTCCCAAGACATCGAGAGAGGAAAGTTTGCATGTCGTGGTTTCGTTTGCTTATGCACTTGCTATCAACTAGCCTGGCTATTTTTTTCTCTTCTAATATTGCCTCAACTCAGTGAAGATGCAGAGCCAGAACTAATAGGAACATTAGCTTGAGTAGCACAGAACATGAGAGAACACCGTCGACTTAACATATCTTCTATTCTTGCCCAGACTGAGTTTGTGTGATCATTATGGAGACAACATATCTTTGTGTTTGCCTTCAGCATCTGCAGCATGGGAGTCTGATATCACTTGGGAATCCGCACAAATGGACTGGAGATATTGATTAATTACGCAGATACTAAGGAAACAAGCGTCAAAGCCCAAGTAGGAAGCATATGGAGATTCGCCACTCGATGGTATGCACAACGACCCATATCCTGTTAATCAACGGCTGACTTCGCTTCACATGCAGGCGGGTACAGAACTGGATGCACCCATCTGGCTTCCGAGTTTTAGGCTTTGTGCAGCGTGGAGAGACCTCGATCTACGCATAATGAAATCCGGTTCAACGTCTATCCGATTCAACCGGGTAAATTCCGTGCTCGCGGCTCCGTTGGGTGCGATGTTCACCAAAAGATCGTTGCGAATTGAGGCCAGGGACTTCCCAACCTTTTTGATCGGGTTGTGGGCTTCCGCCGTTTGTATGCGTTACGGGATCACCCTGGCTCAAGAGGTCTGGGCCTACATGCCTTCCAGGTTGGATGTCGCCATGCGTCAAACGGGATCAGACTTCAACAGCCTGTTGGTCTTATCGTCTGTGTCGATGCCATGCCGCTGATGCTAAAGGCGCTATTCATCCAGCCGAAGAACTGCGTTTGTAGTTGAGAGTAACATGGATGCGAGGGGCGTGGTCTTGACTCTGGCCTAGTCATTATCTCTGTCGTGTGCGTTTGCATTGGAAATTAGCCTTCCTGGCCCCGGCATGCCGCCCCTACCGCTAATTTCTATCTGTTTCTCGCGTCTAATGCATCCGAATCTTGTTGGTGATGGGCGCTGAGAATTTAGACAAGTTGGGATCATACTGCATTAGTAGGGGCAACCAATTGATGGCATCTGGGTGGATGAAAGATCACGACGGTCTGAATTGAGCGCTGATTCATGATCGATAAGCAATGTGTAAGTCCTCCTTGATCTATTTGAGTAGCAGCTTAAGTCATCCATGAGCCTATCGGCAATGATCTGTTTAGGGCCAGCTTGCATGGACGTTGTTCAAACCCATGCATGCATCTTCATCCGCCCAAAACACTTTCAATCCACGATCACCCCCATCTCCCAAACACTCAGAGACCTTTCGGCCGCATTACTCCGTTTGTGAGGACATGGGTGTATTGTCTCGCCCCTAATAACTCCAGATCTCTTGCTCCTGCTCGGGCATAAATATCACCCCCCAGCTGTCGACATTGACGGCGGTGGTGAAGGCCGGATCCTTCACCTCCAGTGTCAATATCAAAGTGGCAAGGCAATTGACTTCACCGTTTGTATGGTGAAGCAAGCAACCACTATAGGAGTTACACAAACTACCTCGCTAATTGCTAGCGTGTCCATGTACTAATATAAATAGGCCTTAAATGTTGATACTGAATTTGAATACCATGCACTTCTTTCATTTTGAGTTGAATCGTACTTTACGACAGATACTGCATTATGTATGAATTATATAGAATGACAACTTGAGTCATATCAACCCCCATAAATTCCCCCACCCCTTCTCGAGGACATCCGAATCCCTCGCCGTAGCCAGATCATGAATCTCATCCAACTCTCGCAGTTTCTGTGCAACAGAGATGAAATTGGACAGCTCTTCAAGCCTCCATTGCACATTCCCCCAGTTATTATAGTATTTTATTCCCAGCCAAAGCGGGATGAAGCAAATGATCTATCGTGATGTTCATTAACATGCGCTGCGCTGTGGAGGTTGGGGGTAGGTTCTACATACCGAGAGATAAGCAGAGAGAAACCGCGGCGACGCCCAGTTATGCCAGAGCGCGGCTCCATCCGTAACAGTGAGGACTAATAAGCACCCGAAGAGGGCGACATACATCGTGAAAGGCTGGCCGTGCGAGCGCCAAGGATACGAATCTTCTGCGCCTGGTTTGAGGAAGCGGCGGTGACGGGCGAATTGGGGAGATGCGTTAAGCTCGTCTTTATGGAGTCTCAGACTAGGTAGATTAGAATGAATACAATCTCATAAGGAACATGAAGCAAGAAACACATACCACTTGTAGAACCGGATAAACGCCCAGCATTCGCATGCCCAAACGATGATGCAGCTTACAGAACCCATTTGGGACAGAACCTCAAGAAGCTAGTTCATAGATCAGCGGGCGAGTGTGGTGAGTAAAAGCAATTAGGGACTTACACTTGATATGGTGGTGTCCGAAGAGTTATGCGGGGAAAGGTACAAAAACGGCACCCACATGAAGAAGCAAGATAGCAGCATCGCCCGAGCAGGAACTTGGTAGTTGTTAGTCTTTCCAAAGAAAGCGAAAAAACGCCATCCAGGCCCTTCTAGTCGGCGTGTCAGACCGAAGAGCGTCCGGGACGCGACATAAAGATTAGTGTTTGCGGAAAACACAGCAGTGATGAAGATGATCGCCGTAAACATATCCGCCAGTCCAGGAATCCTTGACACGGCCGCGCTGATCACAAATCCGGAGTCCGTGTTAAATTTCTTCTCGCTGAGGCTGTCTTCTACAACCGGTGAGCCGAGCCAGGATAACCGTGGGAGATTCTTGTCATCCCACGGGACATTGAGGCTCATTAGGAACCCTGCGATGAAGTAAACGATCCAGGTAAGGAAACTAGTCCAGGTTGCAACAAAGCGGACGGAAATGTAAGGCCACGGGCCTTTGAGGTCATCCGCTTCTTCATCTCCGCCACATTTGCGCTTTCTGTCGGGGCGTGCCTCAAGCGCAGTGGCAGCAGTGATATCGACACCAGCATATCCGAAGGCAGCAATAGACAAGGCATAGCTTAACCATGTTAGTATTACGTCAACGGACGGGCGCATGGCATTACTTACAAGAGGGCCGAGGCCCAGTTGTCAACAGCAGTCTCGTCGAACGGGAATATGCTGTGATGCTTGTAATCTGTTATCAGAAGCCTTAGTTAGTACTGTTGACAGTAGGACAGGGGCCGGCGTACTTGTAGTACCGATATGACCATTCTCTCCAGCTATTCACCGTGAGCTTTGACACAAAGTAAATGTTGGGGCAGAGCGCACCTCCTAGGTTGATTGCAATCATGCACACAATAACAATGAAGACGCCCACAATCTTTATCGAGCCACCGATGACCTCCGTCAAACCGTAAATCTGGTATCTATTAGCCTCTTGCAGCGGCTTTAGATCTGTCTTGCCATACCTGAACGCCGAAGCTATTAAGAAAGACGAGGAAAAGAGGCACTACAACGAAGATAAGGGTTCCTTGAATTGCCTTCCCGGGATCCCAGTAATCCAGCACTCCGGCAGCCGCAACAATCAAGGCTGCAAAGTTGATAGAGTATGTGAACCTATCAGGAGTACCAATCAGAGAGTTATCCAGGGCAAGCTCAGGCTAAACCAACCAGTATGCAATTCCAACGGCGGTGCCCAGATCTTCGTCCACGAATTTGGCAACGAACTCGACAAGCGCACCGGAGATGGGCCACAGCGCAAGGAACTCGCCAATGCACTGCATCACCATCCAAGCCAGTAGGCCCATAGCCGTGAATGATATCAGAACGGCTCCAGGCCCTCCAATGCGCAAAACTGTCCCGCTTCGTATGTATAAACCCGCTCCAAGTACCCCGCTGATCGTGATCATCTAGTTGGGTAATGTTAGATCGTCACATAGCAGAAGGCTGATTTCGATGATCTCTTACGAAGACGTGGATGCCGCGAAGTCGTCGACTGTGTAGATAGGAAGCATTGTTAGCAAATGTCGTCGCCTCGTGCCATCATTCATGGAGACCGAAATTACCAAGAACCCTTACTTCACAGTGCGGTCCTTCTCGTGGCTAGGAATTACAATGCCCGTGCCCTCGCCATCTTGCCTATCGTGACCTCCAGAAATGCTATCGGAGAGCCCAGGCGAGCTTGATCTCATCGACGTCGGCTGTGGGCTGGTGGAGGTTGCTGGCACCCGCAGGGTGTCGCCCAAGCTTGCGGAGGGCTGCCGATGTCGGGCATGCGGGAACCAATCTAGATCATCGAGGTTGATTCCATTGTCGTCGTTGCTGCTTCTGGAAGCCATGTTACCTGGTGTCAAGCAGCTCACGAAGGAGGATGGGCCAGTTCATGATGCGGACGGAGGCTGCGCAAGATATGCCTCGGGCGCGTTTGCTCTCCTCAGCGTCATCGCCCCAACACCATGCCTTTTCGAAAAAGCAAACATGCAAGGCTAGTCCTGGATGGTTAAGCGAGACCGCATTTACTCGCCTCGACTCTGTGCTGATAGGAGGATGTCCGAAGATGTGGCTGGGGCACGCATCGTGCATCGCGGGGGTGTGCGAGCGGCCCAATCAATCCCCACAGCCATATCTTGCCTCCCCCCTTTTCGAGAGCGAACAACACTCCGGACGGACCAGGAGTCGCAGAGCCTCCTGCTGCTGTTCTGAAGTCGCTGGCCTTTGCATGTCCTCGGCTGCCTTAGAGCCTCGTAAAATTCCCATCGCGATCCAGAAGGAAGAGATTGTCGCCGTCAACCATTCCTTAATGTATCCCATTCATGATCTGCAACCCTAGGACCGACGATACTTTTATATATAGTAACTGACCAAGAAACATATTGGTTGGATGCCGCGTTTCGGTCGGACCTTCAGTTTCCGGTCACTGTCATCGTCGCCTCCGTCGCAGTCGTCTTCGTCGTCTGCCATGTGTCGGCGACAAGATGCGCCTGCGCGGTATCTCTCCAGAGCGAAGCTACAGGGTCTCCTTGAGCGGAAGTTCCCTTCCCATCCTGGACTAAATTTCCATATCCGGGTAGGACGCCTTTCAGGGTTTGCCTGCCAATAATGCTGCTCTGCTGATCCTGCTCTTGGTCCCAGGTAGACGAAAACATCTGGTCGTTTGATGCCCCTGAAGAAGTGACAAAGGTATGTCATCTCCCCACCCTATGATCCGTTGGTCGCCAGATCCTCACACTATCATGGCGCAGGAAGAACTTGAGTGAGTGAGCACCGCCTGATCGCCCATCAGATGGGGGCTGTGATGGTGGCTGAAGGATAGACTGACTGGTTCTTCGTGTTTCACAGCGCAATTTCTGAGTAGGCCTGGCCCTTCACACCAAAGGTCTGCGCCCCGGCGGCAAGTCAAGTCAAGGGCTGTGGCTGTTGGTCCAATCATTAGTTTGTTCTGGGCGTTGTTCGTGCATTTGTCCTGAGCTGTGCATCCATGGCGTGTTAGGCTGTTCGGTCTCACCGTCGCAGTCTGTAGTCAGACTTCGAGAAAATCCATCAAGGCATACTCGCCTCGCGTTCCTTTTTTTTTCTTAATTTCCGTATTTTTAAAGGCCATCGCGCTGTTTTAATAAAAAAATTTCCGCTCGCCAATATCGCGACGACAACCACAAGCATGGAGCTCGATAAACTCTCGATATTGACGCGACCGTATAGCCCCGCACTCCAAAGCTCGCTGGGCAATGCGCCACCAAGAGCATGCTCACCCGATTTGTACTCTCTCATCCCATACCCAGAGGACTATCAGGCTCGGGCAGAGTCCCGGAGATGTTTCATCCCGAACGAGTCGCAATGCCAGGTGGCTTGGACCGACGTTGACGCTGGCGGCCAAGGTGGATTCTTCCCCCCCCCCCCCCAACCTGTGGATCCAAGGGTATATTGTTGACGCTCAAGTAGTGACTGCAAGAACATTCAGCTCGCTGTCTGAGCTCCGCGGGTATAGAAGCCTTCACAGCCAACAGGGAAACAGCGTGAGAATTCTGTAGGCCATTCATTCATCGAAGCAGGCACAGAGCTGACGGCGGTTAGATCCATCCACCAGCGCAATTCCTGGAGGCCGTTGGGTGTCACTCGGGATACTTTCGACGAGATCGCTGACATCGCCGGTGCCTCGTCAGACTTGCTAGAGCTACCGCTATCCTTCTTCCAAAAGAGCAACGCGGTAGAGGAGGACTTCAGCATTGCCCCGGTGTTCAGACTCAACGCCGACTCACTAGGTGGGTATCCTGTAGCATCCACAATATGATGGCTAACACGAACAAGAAATCATTTACATTCTGAAATATGCATTTGAGAAACCGCCAGACGAGGAGGGAAGAGATCCTTGGGTTCTACGACAGACCGGAGTATATCAAAAATACGAATTCGCAAGCAAAAACAGCACCTGGGTCTTCTTGCACCCGACAGCAGAATGTCAATTCCGCAGTCGCCTCATACGCTTCCTTCAATCACCAAATCAGCGAGCCTGCCTGCATCGCAATCCGCTTCTCATCCACAGCATCTTGTTTGGCACCTTCTTGCCCGTCTGGAGGGATTACCTGAAGCACCTGGAGGGCCGTATGCTTCCCATTGTAGGTCTAACCCAGCCCTCCACGTTCTTAAACACTCTTGCTGATAATCAAGGCCAATACCGCCATGACAGCCGAACTCGATAAAATGTTGCGTGTCAATCATGAGTCATTGACTGCCGTTCGCGGCACCGAGAATCGATGTGTCGCCCTCCAGCCCATCTTCCGGTCGCTTGACAAGACCTTCAACCTGCTACACCAGGCCAATGCCGCCTTTTCAGACTCTGGTGTGACTCAGCAATGTGAGCTACAGGCAATGAAACAACTGCTCAACAATTATGCCGCAGCTGTAAACTCATACGGCCAAGCGGCATGGTCGCTGCAAAGCCGGGCATCAAGAAGCGCGGCACATATCACCGATACTCTCTCGTTCAAAGATGCGTACATCGCCAAGCGGCAAACAGAGTTCATGTTGCGCGACTCGACCACAGTTCGGGTCATCACAGTCGTGACACTGATATATCTCCCTTCTACCTTTACAGCTGTAAGTAGCTGGCGGCATCTTCTGGAGCTCCAAGCGACTAATCTTACCCGATATCAGACTGTTTTAGGAATGAACTCCTTTTTTGAAATGGACCACAATAATCACATTATCGCATCACGGCAGTTTTGGATATATGTTGCCATCGCGGTGCCTCTAACAGTAGCAACACTGTGCTACTGGTGGTACTTCCAAAAGTCCAAGAAGCGCGCAGAGCTATCCACCAACGCATCGATTGTATAAATGGCTTTTGGAGGCAGACTCTTTAGCGTACACGGCGGGGTGGGTAGGAGTACATCCTTCGGGCTTACTGATAGATTGTCGCAGCTGGCCTTTAGCTTTCATCCCTCAGTATTCGATTTCCATGTCAAGAAAGGAGCCAGAGGAACTGGCTATCAGCAGCTTCAGTTGTCCGCTTGCATCTCTTCGTACTGCTGCATCATCTAGGGCGGGTACGTAGGATAAGCGATTTATCTTCGCGATTCCGATAAACTTAGATCTGTCCAGGGCGTAAAGGGGCAGTAAGTAGGCGCGCAAACCATGGTTCTTGCCAATAAGAACAAGAGTTTGCCCATCTTCGCAAACAAAGATACTATCAACATCGACGTCGAGTTTTTGGTCTTCATGGGTGCCCTTGGAAAGGTTGACGTGTATGATTCGCCGATGGTCAGAGACTACGGCTAGGCAGGGATCTCCCCCTCTAGACACGAATAAGCAGCATGTTGTGAAGAGCGAGCGAAGAGTCCCCCCTGACTTTTAAAGAGGTGTCAAATCAGCCTCAGAATATAAACGCGGCACCCTGTGGTCTGGAGCTCCTTACCTCAATTGCCACTGGGAGGTCCCTATAACACTTTCCACTATAAGTCTCCCAGGCTCGAATGAAGAAGCCGCGTGAACCATCTTGAATGATGATGACGAGAAATTTGCCGTCCGGGGTGAAGTCTAGGAACCGTATTTGCGCCGCCGAGCCGACCAGTACCTTCTCGAGAACAAGGTTGGCGGCTGTGGTCACCGACATTAAGGAGCTTTCAGACACGGAGTTTGAACGGCTGGAGCGCGGAAAGGAGTAGCTGTTTCTATATGCACATAAGGAGATGCTAATGGAGACACCTATACACGGAGAACTTACCCCTCATGCGCCGTATCGATTAGGTGCTGGGTGTAGGCAAGGTATATCTTGCAATCCAACTCGGATCCTCTCGGCGTGTTCGTAATAACGAAGGCGGCTAGAACACCATCCAAGGACATTGCAACTCTTTTGATGTATCCCATATGGTCATACGAGACCTTCACATCATCATCGATACGAGAAGAAGACGACGGTCCCCTTATAGTATATATATAACACTAAAAGAGTCAGATGGCACTAGAATGAGAGGATACGGGAAGGCGGCACACCTGGAACGAGCCTCGATCTGGGCAGGTGCAGATTGACTTGGCACTCACTGCGAATGACTTGATCGCGCCATCAGCAATGTCGAGAGGATGAGGGGGTGGAATCGGCGACCCAGTCTCCAAGGAAGACATGATCTCAGACACGGTCCAGATCAAAGTTCGTTTCGAAGAGAAGAACGCTAGGTAATCACCATCAAGTGGAGAAAACCTAAATCCAAATCCATTCGTCCCGAGGTCGTACCGGAAGCTCTGCAGTCGGGAAACGGAGGACTCTGATGTTCGATGCTTCAGCCGTGTGAGAAGCCGTGTGAGAAGCCGCTCTAAAAGCGAAATGTGCTCAGACTGGTCTTGCCGCGGCGGCGGTGAAGGTGGGGGCATTTGCTGTTCAAAATTGAGATGAATTCTTTTCAGGGCTATCTCAACATCCTTCGCAGAAGCCCTCTCGCGCAGGACAGGGTGCAGAACTTTACGTTGCAGGTACTCGAGCGACTCTCGGATCACTCGTGACTCCCTTTCATTCCTTCTTGTGCTCTGCTTTAGGTGGTCAAACCACGAGGTTACGGCCGGTGAAATCCGGGCAGTGGAGTTCCTAGTTGTGATGTAGAATAAGTCGCCCTCTGGCCGCTCACCACGCTTCTCCCCGAATTTCCTGACGCCTTTTGAACCGTAGATCATGTAGGTTAATACCAGCGAGAAAATGCAGCCAAGCGACCAGACGTCACTCCGAGTGGCCACCCTCCCATCATGTTTGGCGCATTCGGGTGGGAGGTATGTCCCTTCAATCTCCGGTGCGACGCTAGAATATTCTGGATTCCTCCGCCGCGTCAGGCCAAAATCCGTAATCTTCCATATCTCTTTCTGCTGGTCATATGCATTGTAGACCAGCACATTACTCGGTTTCAAGTCAAGGTGCAGAAAAGTCACACCACTGAACCCTTCGTGAAGAAACGCAAGTGCTCCAGCTAGCGCGACGCCCCTATTGAATATCGTGCTCTTCTCTTCCAACGTGGTAGGGGCCGGTTGCTCTCCGCGACAATCGCCATTGAAGTATTTTTGTAGATCGCAGGTAGCCAGTGGGAAAAACAAGCTATTGGTGTCATGATATTGTAGAATGGCCACAACCATCACCAGGTGGTCGTGGCCCTCTGGCCGCCCCATGATACTTTTCAACGTATCTACTTCAAGTGTGAAGTATTGTTCTCTTCCAAAATCCTTTCGAGCTAGCCACTCCGGCTGGAGGTTCCCAGTGCGATCGTCAGTCGATCTGAGATGGCCTCGTTTGATCTTAACTTTGTAGACCTTGCCGAAAGCACCACCCCCTATCTTCTCCTGCCATTTATACGGCAAGGGGCATTGGGATCGATAATCCTGATAAACAACACCCCCTTCCCTTCGCAATGTTACAGCGCAGAACTGAAACTGGGTATCAAAAAATTCATTCGCTAGGGAAGGGAAAAGCAACCGGGCGTGGTGGAGAGAAATCGGAAGGTCGTCGTCCGTCAGCCTCGAAGGTTCGTGGAAGGTATCATTGCGGATGATCAAGTCGATGAATTCCTGTAAAATGTTGATATCACCGGCGGATCGGATTCGAAAAATAACCGCAAGGGTAGTACTAAGATTCCGTACGATTCGATATACTAAATCAGATAAAGTCTGGTTTGATATACTCTTGTTGCTTGAGGTATCGGGCTGATATAATAATGATTGAAATAGCTCATCAAGGTCGTCTCTATTTCCCCGAAAAACTTCTCTCGCCGTCCCATTGGGATAGAATGGCTGTTCTTCGTGATTCCGCTCACGGAGTCTTTGTAACCGAGAAGAAAAGTCTTCACAAATCTTATTTATTCTCTCCATCTCTGGCGTTGACGCGTGGCCGGGGAATCACTAAAAGCGAACGGACGGTTTCTCGTGACGAAGAAGAGGCGGGGATGGCGTTGGGGTAGGGCGAGTCATTCTCAAGCCACGGGCCACTGTATCTCAGACCGAACTGAAAGCGACACTATCAGAGCGATTTCGTGAGAGAATGGGAGAGAAGAGGACCTTACCTTGGTAACCATTTCCACAGTGAGTCCAAGCAGGAGAACACTCGAAGTCTGGGAGATAAGGCGTTGCACTCTGGGACAATTTCACCTGCATTTGAGCCATACTCGTTTTGACATGAGCGTCGTGTAGCAACCAATAGGAGCAATCGTGTGTTTCAGCGCGTCAAAAGATGGCAGCTTAATGCGCATTCACCCGCCAGTCTTAATAGGCCGATTGTATCCGTAAAGCCCTGCAGCTTCGCGGGTGCCTTCTGCTGTCATCGTGGCTGTGTCAGGCCGTGGCTGAATGAGGAGCCGATGATAGGCGATTGTGAACCAGGCGGCTCTGGCCTGGGAGAGCAGTGAGGCTGTGGATGGCGGACGCAGGGGTTGGGCCAAAATCGTGCCCAATTTCAGAACCTGCACTCTGCAGCAGCAGAGCCTGATCATGGAAGAAAGTGTCGATAAAAGCGATTAGGCAGCGAACCTTGAGGTGACAAGAGAAGTGGTTGATTTTCCACGAATGGCAGGGCCAACCCACGTGATATATTGTCACGTGTTTACAACCCTGACAGCATGTTCAAGGTATTCCAGTTATACTAATAGGACAAGACTTGGTTTATCGTAGTTCTGTTTAGATGGGGTGTAGATACGTAAAAAATGGTATACAGTTCTTGCCGGTCCAAGACCGGATCGAAATCTCGCGTGCAAGCACAATATATATATATTTGTCTAATCCAATGGAGACGGTATAGTTTAGACGGTGATAGGGTTGTACTCACAGATCTTGTAATTCATGGATAGGGAAGAAGTTTTTCGAATGTTTTGTCGAAGCTATATACTGGTACGTATGGAGACTGATGCATACTATGTAATGCGGCTAGGGGCATGGCCTACCCAATCACTTCTATCCATCACCGTGCCTTCGATTGTAAAAATGAAGTTATTATCATGGGACAACCACGTAGCTTGTCAGATACTGATTTAAACTTTAAATTTGACCATAAGCATCACATTGGTGCTGAATTTGACCTCGAAGAAAGGCAGAGGGCCATTATGTGCCTACAAATTGGCTACCACCAAGCACAGCCCTCTTAATGCTTTGATCCTACACTGTGTACAACACCCCGTTAAACTCTAGTTCAAAAGATAAAGATGCCGACGTTGGAGTCATGGTAAGAACGCAAGGTATCTCGATCTGGCGGAGGTCTGCTTCAGGATCACATAACCTCATAATTCCTTGCTTTGTGAGTAGTAGGTTGGGATGGGTATGCCTCGATGAAAACTTACGTTTGCTCTGTACTTTTGGTGCACCATCGTCATCGCAGAAATGAAGCATGTTCCGAAATACCAAGTCTTCGGCATTGTATACTTCCACTGCTCTAGAAAACTCTTAACCTTATTCGTGTGTTTTCTCAAAGCTTCAAGCCCTGATTTCTTGGGTTAGTTTCCGATGAGGCTGTGGAAACATGAGACGCACCTTGTTTATATGGATACCACTGCATTTGCCGGTTGGCATAGTATCTGTCTAGAAGCGGGTCCCACTCTTTGTCAGGATCGTTATCACGATGTACCTTGCTGTTGAGCGGAGTTTGATATTGAATCCCGTAATGACGACGGGCAATACGGCTTTCAACTTTGTTTCCTTCAAGTCCACGACAAACAGCACCGCTGTTTTCAACCAAGAGAGCACCGACTTTGCTATTCAAGGTTCGTACCTGACCACTGCCGACCATCTGCATAACTATATTAGCAGTGGATTTACCTCTCAGCAATTTGAAGTCATTCAGCTTACCCATTGGGAGGTTGGAGTATCGTCATTGTTAACAGCCTCCTTCAGCGTTGCATCTTTGCCTTTGTCTGACTACACAGCGGGTACTGTCAGTACACATTGCAGGTTTAGATCATCGGCGTTAACCCCTAGTCGCCGTTCGAGAACCTGCTTGGCCTGTTTGATAATACGAGGGTGAGTTCTAGGGTGGTTGCTATACGCTGGCTGACATCACTTGCCATAAGAGAACTACCGGAGAGCACGCCGCGATCTGGATATGCAGAATCGATACGCCACGGGACTGGCCCATGTACGAGACTTGGGTGCCTCGTTACAGCGCTAAACTAACTTATGTGAAGGAGAATCGCACCGTCAAGGATTAGCTGGAGAGCTGCGACTGGCGTAGCGATTGACTACAGACTGGTGGTCTGTGACAATGGGGTGTTCACGCATATCATTGAACGCATAGAGGCGCAATTCAGCGCTGGCTCTTCCACAGGAGCTGGGCCCAGGGCAGCAAAAGTTAAGAAAGTTCTTGGAGAAATGGGCCGACTTGAAGAACATGCTGACCCGGGGGCCAGGCAAGTTCGGCTTCTTCAGCAGTCCTCCCGGTGCGGCCTTTTCCGCTGACCTTATGACGAGCAATCCAGCGGAATGGCAACGCTTTGCCTCTGGCCGGCTTTGATTAAGCACGCGAATAGCACATCCATCTTACGCGTTTAATGGAGCCGAATTGGTCTGGAGGATGAATTAGCTTCAACTTAAGGTTGGGGATGGTGGCAGTCCACCGCACACTATATCTGGGCTAGCCACTCTAGGTAGAGATAAGCCAGGATATCTCTGGAATCCGAGGCCTCGAATAGGCCTAAAAGTCAGATTGATTATCGTAAGCTTACTGTGGCACCGCACAAGAACGCCTCCCAGATATCTAACCGTTGCCAACCCTGGACCTTGATCCCTCGGACACAATTGCCGTCCAGCGAACACATCTAAAAGCGTCATCGCCCTGCATTCCACTATCATGTTATAGTTTAATAGTATATATATAAGACCCTTGGTGAACCTATAAACTACTAGTAGTAACTACAAACTAAATAACATCAACACAAATGGAATCATCCCCCTCATCCTTAAGACTCATCGAGGAGCAATACGCAGATAACCCAGTAAGTATCTAAAAGCACCACCTATTACTTCAACATTTAATAACCTACCTCCAGTTCCACCTCCTAACAATCTGCATCCTCCTAAACCAAACCCAAACCCAAACCCCCAGAATCAACACCAACACTAACACCAAAGCATCTGTCCTAATCCGCCGTTTCCTAACCCGCTTCCCAACCCCCGAATCCCTCGCCGACGCCGCCAAAGCAGACCTCGCTCCCTACCTCCCAACGCTCGGAATCCACCGCCGCGCCCAACGCCTCATGGACTTCGCCCAGTCGTGGTGTCGGGATCCCCCGCGCCCACACCGCATCTATGCGAAATACCGCAGCGGCGCGCTGGAGTTTGAGTCGGAGATTGCGCATCTTGTTGGTGTTGGGAGGTATGCTAATGATGTGTGGAGGGTGTTTTGTAGGGATCAGCTTTATGGAGGGGTTGGTGAGGATGCAGAGTGGAAGAGGGTTGACCCCGTGGATCCGTATTTGAGGGCTTATGTTGAGTGGTTGTGGATGCAAGAAGGCGAGGGGCCTGTGAGTACCACTACTCATATGGATGATACTGGTACTGGTACTAGTAGTGGTGAGTCTACTTCTACTTCTGCTTCTCCCTCCAATGACCACATACGGTAAGTAGAGACGATCCGACTACTGCCCGGGGGCGGGTAGCTCCGAAGGGTTTAAACTCATGTGAGGCGGAGGTGAGCCGCGACCCGGGGGCGATGTTGGTCTAGCAGTTTAGGGAGACTAGGGTAGTGGTCTAGCTGGGGCCTAGCGCTCGGCATTGATATCTGAAGAACCTCATCCAGGGATGCGGGGGATGGTCGGATGAGAGATGGCACGCGATCAGATTGCTTGGCCAGAGGACGGAGTTCGGAGGTTTATGAACCAATTATTGCCATTTTGTGGCGAGATGTAAAATACAACAAAGGATTTAGGATTCTCATAAGTTGCCACCGATATCATCACTTACCCGAGTCATGACATCTAGGCATGGTGAGGCTGACACGCCTGCTTACATCTGTAGGAGACCTGGTGTGGGGACATTGCTAAGACTCCGGATTGGTCCAGTTCGTTCACTAAAAAGTACGCCAGGTAACCGATGAGGCGCTCGGATAACCTAATTGGGACGTTGCTACTCAGCAGCTTCTGCCCAGGCCTGCCCAGTTATGTTCACAATTACTAGGTACCTATTACGGTGGTTTTTTCTGGCGGTGCACAATTCCACAATCTATGAATAATAGACGTCATCTATATTCAATTATCCATCATACGTTAAGCTCTACATATAATATAAACATAAATTACCACATACAAACAGTACCGCATGCGAGAAAGAAAGTGCTATCCCTGCATCTCAGCCACCAGCGAATCACTCTGCTTCATCCGAATACTATGAGGAATGACCTCCTCGCCGTGCGCTAGCTTCTCCGCGGCCTCCATACTGTAAACCGGGCCCTTGTACGTAGTCATGCCGCAGACTAACCACCACAGACTGACGAGGGCCATTAGCCCCACAGTAATCACGCTCGTATAGTTCATGTTCTGCACAGTAACAGGCAGAGTAAAAGGGAAGCAGAAGAACACGACCGTAACGAGGATATAGACCACCGCGAGGATATTCACGATCCACCCCCATACACCGGTCATGACGAAGGGCCCGGGGATGACCTTCTTCCGACCCGTTAGGAGGTGGGGGATGATTGCACCCGCGTAGGAGAGGGTACTAAGGACAATGAAGGAGGAGATTAAAGCTTGGAAGGCCGTTGTGCTTCCGACGTAGATGCAGCCCAGGCAGGTGACCATGGCAGTCATACCGACTGTGGCGTTTACGGGGCAGTTGAGGGTTGGGTGGACCTGGCCGAAGAATGAGGGGAAGGGCGTTGCGTTGTCCCGCGCGAGAGACCACCACATTCGGCCGCCCGTTGTGAGGGTGCCTATAAGGGTTGGGAAGGTGGCTAGGAAGAGGAGGGCGATTAGGCCCACTGCACCGGCGGTGCTACCCGTCGCTTGCAGATAGATTTCTGCGGTTGGGAAATAGCCGATGCTGGTGTCAAAGACGCGGTCGATGTCGTTGATGCTGTAGAATAGGGCGATTAGGTAGACAAAGGCTGTTAGGAAGGCTGTGAGGAGCTGCAGCATGATTCCTTGGGGGACCTTCCGCTCTGGTTTGGGGACTGGCTAGAATTAATACCAAGTAATTAAACGCTTGAAGGATGAATTCAGATAGCGTACCCTCTTCAGACAGATGGCTGATACAGTCTGGGGTGCCAACGGCGAAGGCGGCGTTCAACAGGCCACTTAGGAAGCACACACCATCTGACCAGCCCCCAGTCTCATTGTAGTAGGTTCTCCAGACCTGGGCATTACTGGCATGTCGCCCCCGAGGCATCACTGCCAGAACAATAATGGTGATGAACAGGCCACCCATGGACAAGACTAGAGCAATGCGGTTGAGGAGGGGAAGGTATCGGTTACCCAGACACACGATACCGCAACAAATCCAGAGCACGATCTGGAAGACAATAAACGGCTGCCAGCTGTGCCATTCAACATCCGGATTACGAAGAAGGTACATGGCAACGGCTTCGTTCCCGAGAATGGAGCTCATGGAAGAGGCGGACAGTAACCACGCGCATGCATTAAGGTATCCAGTGAAGAACCCAGCAGCACGGCCATACCGGCCAGCCACGACAGATGACCAGTGATATACGCCACCTGCCGAGGGGATAGCAGAGGCGAGTTCTGATAAGGAGGCGGAGATGAAGGCGTAGAAAATGCTCACCACGATGAGGCCGTACAACACTGCCATAGGCCCGCCATTGTATAGAGCAGTGACGATTGTGCCACCAGTCGCGGCCCACGAGCTGTAAGAACCATGCATGGTTATGATCGTCGCTGCAAAAATACGGAGTCCTCAGGATGATCACGCAGGGGCCGGAATGTCACTCACTTGGCAATGATAATTCCGAGACTCGTTAGGGAGAACAGGCCGAATCCCCGGACCAGCTCCTGCTTGTGGCCGAGGGCAGCTTCCAGGCGGAGTTTGTCGACCTGGACATCGCTCCTGCTGTCAGGGTTGCCGCTGTTGACTTGGTTCTCATCCATGTTGCCGAGGAGAGAGTTGTATGGGAAATTGAAGGGAGAAGGAGGGAGGTGAAGTAAAAAAAGGAAAAACCGCTAAAACGAAATGGCTTCTTCAGGGGAAAGGTCCAGCCATTAGTGAAAGCAAAAGCGCGCCTTCGTGTCGATTCCTTAGGGCTGATTTGCTGTAGGCAGACAGCTGGATCCCCCACGCCGACGCAAGGATTACTCAATCGAACTGCTTGTTAACTAACTACTACTCTCGTACTCCCTCGGGGGCCCGCCGGGGCCACCGCGCTACCACTCAGCCCGCCACGCTGGATGAACCATTCATGCACCGTAAACTTTAATCTCACCATGCGTGGGATCCCCATCTGGCCTCCAGGCGAGTCGGCCAATTGGCCCCAGCAAATTCTGCGGACGAACCAAGGTAGCTGTGTGTCGGACGGGATCAGTGTCGACCTCCCCAATCCGGGTTGCCGTTCCAGCTAGAAGTTGGTGAGCCCTAAAATGGCCATTGTTTCCCTTCTTTTAAGAGGCACTCACGCCTCAGCACCCCATCATCTCCTTGGCCGTGCCCAAGGACCCAAACTCGATCTCGATGCTGCTTTGAAGATCGCGCCTTACAGGCCATGAGGGAAGTTTCGCCCACGCCGCATCAGCTCCTAGTCGAGGCTGTTGTCTTTTGGAGCATTGCTGTGATTATTTACATAGGGAGAATGTAAGTATTGCGATACCATCGAAGCGGAACCCGAGACTGACTATGTATCAGAGCTTCACGATGTATTTCCAATCGAGGCCTCAGGAATCTACAAGGTAAGCCCGCATTTCGCAGTATCGCAAAGAGTATTCGTTCACTAACTCGACTTCAGTCGATGACTATATCATGACATTCACTTTTGTACGGACTCTCTGAAATGGGAACTCAAGCGAACGCGACTAACAAACCTACCAGGTTGTCTATACAACTCTCCTCATCCTCATCCGCGTCTCGGCTGAATACGCGACCAACCTGTTCCCTGACAAAGAGCGCGACGCGATCCTCGCAGACCCAAACGAAGTCCAAGCCAGGATCTACGGCAGCAAGATTGTTATCGGGCTGGAGCAATGCATGCTCATTTCAACTTGGGGGGTCAAGACCTGCCTGGTGACTATGTACTGGAAACTCACCCAGCGACTCCGATGGCATCTTTTCATCCAGATCTTAGCCGGCTATGTCGCGCTCGGCTTCGTCGTGATTGAAATCACCTACTTCGCGGTCTACTGTCGCCCCTTCTCCCAATACTGGGCTGTCCCGGTCGACAACCTGCAATGCGCAAACTACCAACACTACTCGATCACCCAGGCAGTCTTCAACATATCCTCTGACGCCTGCATGCTCGCCATCCCCATCCCCCTTCTTAAGGGCACCCAGATGCCCATCCGCAAGAAAATCCTCCTCATCAGTGTCCTCGGTCTCGGTGTCTTCGTCATGATCGCCGCCATCCTGAACAAATACTTCAACTTCACCTCCCCTGACACAACCGTCTACCAGCTCTGGTACATCCGCGAAGCTAGCACGGCCATCTACGTGGCTAATCTAATGTGCTGGTGGCCGCTCCTCCGCCGGGTCTTCGGCAGTGTCCTCTCGCAGTACAGCAACTGGTATCAGAGCCACCAATACGACGATCGATACGACCCGGAGCAGCGCTCAGGCGGGCTCTCGCAGACTGTGGGTAGGACGCCGGCGTCGACAACAACGGACAAGTCAAGGCGATGGTGGGGGGATAGTAGCACGAAGAGGTTGACGACATCGACGAGCCAAGAGGCCATGAATTGCCCTGGTGGGGAGTCTGACACCCATGTTCCATTGGAGATTTGGCGGAAGGTGGAGTATAATGTGGAGCAAAATCCGGGAGCAAAGCCTTGATTCATCATTCTGAGCGACTTTGTGTCTATTATTTTTCTGTTGGTTAAGTTACCATTAGCGAACTTGTTCAATTTTCATGAAATTTAAATCTGAGCTGAATTTCGACCGCCTTTTCTTATTGGGCAAGACTCTGGCAGAAAATTGGTTAGTCATAAAATCCTTTGCTTTTATTGGGTGATTTTGCGAGTTCAGCCATTACTAATCTGCTTGGACTGCCAAGAATTTCAGTGTTGAAATTTAAAACAAGGTGTAATTTCAGACTTTTCAGTATCCCTAGTTACGACCCATAGATGACTAGAATAATACCCTGATCGGCCGAATACAGTAAATTGAATTGGACCACGTGAATCTCTTTGCTTTTTTTCCTACTTTTTTTTTCTCCGGTCTAGAACAATCATATCGTATTCATTGTCGCCTAACTTTGCCTGTCGCGCCACGGATGGGATGAGGCGGCAAGGACTCAATTCCAAGACCCAAGCCCAAGGATTGAGGACTGAGGAACCTACAGGGTGCAGCAAACCAGAACGTGGCTGGAAACTTGACAGGGATCGACATTGCGGGCCTCTAGTTCCTTGAAGAGCTTGCAGCGAACATTTCATCATGGATAGCGGGTTCGACTTCCGATCTGGCTCGTAGTAAGCTGTCATTCGTCCATCGACAAGTCGCCGACTGGAATCTTCGTTCGTTCCTTTGGGTTCAGGAAGCAGAAGACCCAGGTGGCGAAGTGCCGACTGAGCTGAGCGTCAGCATTTCCCCGGCACTGTGCTGCTTGCTCGTGCTGGAGATAAGATTGAATCGCAAATCCTTCGCAAATTATTAATCCTCCGACGCGATTCATAAGTGAATTTCCCGGATTTCCGTGCAATTGCATAGCCTCCATGGCCAAGGCCATGGCGCATCATGACATGTATCTATCCCGTGGTCGGCTCTTGTTGAGTTGGTCCTCGTCAGCTTTCCAGCCCACATTCCTGCCGGTGAACAATAATATGGACAGTTAACTGACTACTTGATTCTAATTATGTAACCCGCCGAGCGGCGTCTCGGCGTCTTTCAAGAGATGAATCCGGATGCATTCTTCAGCCGCCCCCCCACCAGAGCTCCATAGTTAGCACCACAACAACCCCAATCCCCTCCTAACTAATAGTTTCTGACGGCCCGCCAGGCGGGTCGGCAGAGCGGAGGGTGCCCAGAAGCAATATATTTGAGTTTAGCCTTCATTTTCCATAATTCCATTTGATGCAGTCAGTCCCATGTGCACAACCGAGGTTTGTACGGAATTTCCCATGCACAAAATGTGTGGAAGATCAATCATGGATTATCAACTTGTGTATGGGCCCTGATCTGCGCAAGAGCCGAACGCACGATCTCTTTGTGCGCATCTCGATTCCATGGATAAAACAAGGATCTACAGACAAGACCAGAATTGAGTTTTGGAGTGGGGCGCCAGCCAGCCACTAGACTGGCTGTTAGGGAGATTAGACTTTGCGAGATTCAGTCGAGATCGCGTGTTAGATTAGGTTCTGATGTCATGGGGTTTGATTTAGTCACATTGGGACTTTGCGGTGAGTTCTCTCTGGCAACCACTCTCTGGCTTCCGGTCTGGTCTTTGCTAAAAAAATTTCGAGGCCCTTGTCCTATATTGCTCAGAGTAATACACAAATGCCGACTGTATGCTGTAGATTGCGGGATAAAATGCTTGGTCCACTGTTGAACCTTGGAATTAAACTCGTTTAGTTTTATTTTGGCGGCATATGTCCTAAAATGGGAAATGGTGTATTGGGCCTACTATTGCCTAACATCCACAAGGACTACAATAATATTGTTACCCACAGCGATTCTTCGACCTCGATGCAACAGCAAAACGTGACAGTGACACCTCGTCGAGTTGCTCCAGTTGTTCTGCTCAGGCCTGTTACTAAATCCCCATCGCATAACTGCCAACCCATAATCACAATGATAGTAATAATTCGCCCATTGCAGATGGCGTCTGATTGAGTAGATTCCAGGATTAATCACAAATATATATATATATATATATATAGACTCTTAGAAATAATAGTATCATGCAGAGCTCTATCTTGCTTGCAAATGTAAAAACTAACCTCTACAGTTCAGGCTCCCTCAAGTACTCAAGCCTCCGCACCACCCCCTCCCGACACCCATCCACAATCTCCTTAGCCCCCTTAACATCATGAATCAACCCAACAGAAGCCCCCGCATACGTAGCAAGCCTCCCCTCAACCCCCCACCCCTTATCCCCAGCCTTAAGCGCCTCATCATGCAACTCCTTAAGCTCTCCAAACGCCTTCCCCTCCTGATACTCAACAAAAGACCGATTAATGATAGCCCGCGGACTATACCCCTCAGGCCACCCCGTCGTGCCCCGAAGCTGGTTATACAACATCGTCCGCGTCGTCGAAACCGCCCCGTTACGTCCTCGTACAATCTCGCCCTGGTACCCAGCCGCAATCCGTGCCTCGCGCGATGCTAGAAACCGCGTCCCCATTACCACCCCAGATGCGCCGAGCGCCAATCCCGCTAATGCCCCGCGCGCATCGGCTATCCCTCCGGCTGCAAAGAGCGGAATTCGACTTCCCGCCAGCGCATCGGCTACCTCGGGAAAGAGCGACGTAAGACCTAGTCCATCATTCGCTCGTCCGTGACCACCGGATTCTGCCCCCTGCACGACAATCGCATCGGGACGCTCCGAATCACTCCCGATAAGGGCCTCTGCTTCGGCGAGGGTCCCGATCTGGATCCAGATTTTGGTTTCTGGGGAGGCGGCCCGGATGCGCAGCGTCCAGGTGTTGAGGTCCTTTTGGCCGTTGCGAGGTGCGAAGAGCCATGCTGCGCAGGGCTTGAATTTTTCGATTGCGGTGATGGCGGTGTCGAGGTCGTCGCTCCAGAGTTGGAATCCGACGCCAATGGGCAGGGCGGGGAGGTCTGCTGGTGATAAGGCGTGGAAGGGGGATGACGGGGAGGACCGCAATGCGTTTACTAACTGGGTTGACTTTTCGAGATCAACTAGTGTTTCCTGAGTTTTCACATTGGGTCCGAGAAAGCCTAGTCCGCCGGCGTGTGAGACTGCCACGGCGAGCTCGGGGCCGGACATGACGCGCATTGGGGCGCCCACGATGAATGGAGCCCGGACCCATGGGTATTGGAGGGCGAGTTTCTTTGCGAGATGGAGGGCCCCGGGCATTGCGAAGGATGCGAGATGATCTATATAGCAACGAGAAAAGCTTAAATGGTGAGGAGTGGTAGTGTTGACTGTTCAGAGGGACTGACGATGGTCATCGTATGACGTCGGCGGGGAAATGCGGGGACTATTAGTTAAGCGTATAATTCTTAGTCATGTCCACAATACTGCAATACAATGCTGCTAGATATGCCCATGAGACTTGCGACCAGAATGATAGCACCTATTTCCATTTTCCAGCCTTGGGAGATCCCGAGCCGGTATTCTGGTTCGGTCCGAGGGCAACGCGTTGACCTTCTTCAAACGCGGTGACATAGCTTGGTTCAGTTGTTCGGCCGGCTGCCTGCGTTTGACGGCGGGATTGGATTCTAGATGTGCTCAGCTCTCCAGCGCCTCCACAAAACGCTAGAATCGACGGTCCTTCTGCTTATCAGTGGTACAAACCGCCGATTGAACAACCGATTGAAACAGACTAGAGCCCGTTGATCAGGAGAAGAGGAGGCAAACCGTTGACCTTCCAGTTTGGGCATATGGACTCTTGCACTGGATTGGACTCTTCCCCGCACTTCCCCAGACTCCGCATTTTACGTTATGGATGTGGTAGCGATGGACCCCAGATTGCGGAAGGGTGGTACCGTAACGGCGCGCAAGAGGCTAGACCGTTTAGAGTCCATGGTACTCCGGGTGTCATTTTGTGACTTGGGTTAGGGTAGTCGCCAAGGATTGGGGCAATATGAACTGAGTGGTATAGACTTGCATCGTCCTAATACTAGAGTCTAAGTTCCTCGACCAATTTCCAGATTTGGTTATGGCTGAGCCTGCTTCTATTGGTTAGTGTGTAGTGTAGCTGTAGCCCCAAACCTAACGAGAAATGAGAAGCTCTGCATTATAACTTTATATCCTATTGGTGAACAATCTATACACCTCCCCTCCAAATGGTGAATCGCTAATTCTGGTACTCTCGGGAGTGCAAAACCTCTATTGGTCGAAGTTACTCTTCCGGAGAGGCAGACAAGACCTGGGCCGTCTTCAAAATCCTAGACGCCAGCGACGAAGCATCCTTGCTATCCATCACAGCACCCAAAAACTGCACTTGTATGCAAGCTTTCTGTTGCGCTGTGGTCGTCGAGCGGACAAAGATTTGGTTCCTCGGGTTGATATGGACATCCGTTGACTGGTATGACACCTTTGTGTCTTGTAAGGAAAAGGTTGGTGTTGCTTTATCGGCTGGGAGGTGAACGACGTAGGAAGCAAGGCTGTCACTGGATGGCCAGTCGGTACAGTTCTCGATAACATCACTTAATCCCAGGTGACTCTGTGCAGAGACTTGAGCTTGACTGTCCCGTACGCTACGGCATAAGTCCAGAGCAGTAGAATCCTCAGATAGTTTGACGCGGATGAGGTTTCGGTTAATGCACGCCCCTAAGAGCGAGTCGGCCCCCTGTGTAAGAATATCACGTGAGCTCATGACGCAGACGAATGTGACATCGTTGGACTTGACCAGGCTGGCGAGCGTGAAGGCGATCGCGACGTTAACAAGAGTTGGGAATGTAATGTCGGAGGGCGGGAGAAGCTCGCCTACTGCCTCTCGGATAATATCCACCGGCTGGCTGTTCAGTGTGCTGTTGAAAGGACGGATTGCAGTCAAGGTAGAACCTTTTAAGTACTTTTTCCAAACGTCTAGTGCACCCTCTGAGCGAGATAAACTGGAAACATGCACGTAGTGGGAAAAGGGCGTTGTGCTGGTCAGTGGTGAAGAGCCCGCATACGCAGAAGCGATATCGGATAGTATGGAAGATAGCGAAAGCCCGTCATACTGAGCATGGGATAATCGCACAGTGAACACATGCTCTTTCGCGGACCGAAAACTCAATGCAAACCTCGTCAGTAACCCCGCTGGGGTAGACGCTACATCATCGCCAGCTTTCCAGAATGATCTGCAATCCTGGCCCGAGAAACGGCCATACTCGTGGACAAACGGAGCATCGATATCTCCACGTATGACCTGAACAAGACGCCGTTGCAGCTTGGTGAACACAGTGCGTATTATAGTATGATGTTGCACAACTGTCTGACAAGCGGCACGTAACCTATCGACATCCAAATCCCCATTGATAATAAACGAGTGCGACACTAAACTCCAGTCATTGAGAAACCAGGCCTGACCCTCTGTCACTGGGAGGATATCGACGATATCAGCATCCCCAAGCAGGTGCATCTCGTCAAAGTGGGAAGACTTGAGTGATTGGAACGATGAGAGGCTACCACCAAGAAGAGAGAACGGTTTGTAGGCGGAGGCGAAGTAAGAGCGAACCCTAGAGCTCTGAACCCGCTTGGCAAGACGGGAAATGTTTGGATATTGGAAAAGCTCACTGACTCGGAGGGTAGAGCCGAGTCGCTTGTTGATCTGGGAGACCAATTTGATAGCCATCAAGGAGTGCCCGCCATGATCGAAGAAGCTATCGGTAATTCCGACCTCCACCCCAAGTACACTTGTAAACTCTTCCCAGAGTGCACGCTCAACGTCATTTGTAAAAGATATATCACTTCTGGGCAAGGACTCTGATTTCGTAGCTCCAACGGATGAAGTGATATCAGCCCTTTGGGCGAGTGCCTGTCTGTCAACCTTCCCAACACTATTGACTGGCATACTGTCCAGCACTCTTACCACCTTGGGAACCATATATGAAGGAAGTTTAGTACGTATATTTTCCAGTAGTCGCTTTTCAATCCTCTGGTTCCGCTGCAGCACCAACGGATTATTACTAGATGCACCGGGAAGCCCTTGGTCAGTCGGGAATCGGAAGAGCACCCGTGCTCGTTCGTAGGGGCGTTCAGGAAGGTGGAAGATAGCATCCAATCCGCCACGATGCGAGCGTTGTCGGGCCCAACTGATCTCGACTTCCCAGCCTGTCTGTTCGACGAGATCTAGCAAGTCAACCGACGCCAATGCTGAAAAAACTTGGGCGTTCTTGCAGGCAATAGTACGCCAATTGGCAGAACTGGTTTCTATAGTCTTGTCCTCAAATAAATCGATGATGGTACATATATATATGTTATGATTAAGCTCCATGTCTATTAAAGCCACGGCTCGCATACAATACTCTGCATGGTTTGCACTTGCTGCGACTTCTGGGCATCTAACGAACAAAAGCAATCTGTTTTCCCACCCTTAATTGTATCGACGTTCACCCAGAGCTCATCAAAAGGATTCAGCTGCAGTGTGATTTCGCCCTTCACTAACTCAAGGTCCAACTTAATCTGAAGCCGTTGTTTGGCCATTCCATGAAATACACCAAGGTTGCTTCCGCTAAAATCAACTCCTATTATCGTCTCGGATGTCATGGAATCTATCCAGCCGCTTATCTGGTATAAGGAACGGTTACGTTAGTATGTTGGAACATCTTTTTGAACATGAATGTAAACAGGGTGATTTGGCTTCCCTACATGAAACGCGCCCAAGGTAATATTAATCGGCCGCTGGTCCTTCTTTAGCGAAAATGAAGTAAGTGATGGGCTCTTTTCGTTTTTTAGTTGACGTATACTATAGACACCGGGTTTCTCCAGAGTCTGGGAAACGATGAGAGCTGTTGACAAAGATCAGCAAGTAAAAATAGTGCGTTTGCCGGTTTAGCCCTCACCAGTGTGGTACATCGTGAGGCACCAGAAGACCTATCTCATAAGCTTTAGTTTGTTGAAAATGGCAAATACCGGAAGATCTTCTCAGGGAGCACAGCCAAAGTGTTTCGGCTACATAGCCTGCTTTATAAGTAAGTACCGACTGGCACAGGAATGACCTTTAGCAAGGGCCGTGCAAGGCATGCGTGTTCGCCTCACGTGTGGAGTGGTTCTAGGCTTCCATTTGGTTGCTAATTCTCTCTGGCTGTACTGTACAAGCATACAAGGTGGATGAACTCTTCAATACATAGCCTACCATAAATACATCTTCTACCATATACAATACTTGTGTTTTGGGTCTGTTGCGACATTATCTACTTACCCAAGAATACGCATTGTTAAGCAAGGAATATAGGGATCACAGAATTTATTCCCTGCAAGACAAGGTGTGGGGATATCTTTCTCCCCTTGCGTTTTTCTAGTCCCAATCGAAATTACCCTCAAGTGTGAGCCTTTCCGCGGCCTGATTGCATGCTTCTTTACTTGAACTGCAATGGAGATATTTAGGTGCAACATCTTGCCAACAATATCCTTGGTGACACAATTCACCCTCTCTGTCCATATGTTAGTTCCATCTTTGCTGAGTACTAGGCAGGGCGCCCTTGCCAATTGGTATGTACTAATTAAGTAAAAGCAGTACGTAAACCGTAGCACGAACTGTTCTACTCCTAGCGTGGACTTTGGTAAGCTGTCATATCTCAAGCATTCTGGAGACGTAGATTACGGGCTACGCATCGTCAGCAATTGCCAGGCCAACGCAGGAGTAGAAGCGAGGATTACTCCTTGAATTACGGCTAACCAGTGCACTCTCTTTATTTGAAAAATCTTTTGACTCTTGCCGTCTATATTAACTTGGGGAATTTAGAGCTGGAGGGGGTAGGACAAATAATGTGTTGGACAGATTTCTCGGAAAATTACTTCCGTTTGTTGCTCTGCACCTGCAATGGATATCTACTCACTATATGGAGTAGTAGCAGAGTATGTTCTCACCGCTAGCCGCGGATGATCGAATGCAAGGGGGGCAGGTAAAGGCATGCTCGTCCAAGGCCACATAGACACATACCTCTTGGCTCCAGCGAACACATCTGGAGACCTGGCCTTCATGCCCGCTGTACAAAATGCCTTTAGAATATCCAAAGTGCTAAAAGCGTCAGACTTGGGTACCGAGGACCTCAAGGTTGCTCTGTATCAAGGCTTAAAAGACCTTTAGACCAAAATTCTATTCTACATCGGCCCACGAGGCATTTCCCCAAGTGCATAAATAACCAGTCTAAACTCACACCGAAGCATAAAAGAAAGCAATTATCGTTGGATTGCATATAATCACAGTAGACATGCATAAACATCTCACCTACAGATCAGTCCATGGTTTTAACTTGCACATCAACGGCCCCTTCTCCCACAAAGTGAGACGCATCTCGGCAAAGGCAAGGTTCCGTCCGATATAGTTCCTTGGCCCAACACTGAACGGCTGCACGACCTCCCGGGCGTCGCCGAAGAATGGTGATGACGGGTCACGGTTGACGTCTAGTAGCCAGCGGTCGGGGATAAAACGATGGGCGTCATGGAAGTTGGTTGGTGATTTGTATGCTGTGGCCTGGTAGACAGAGACTATTGTCTGTGAGATGGTTAGTTGGGAAGTTGGGTCTTTGGCCGGTGGGTGTAGGTGACTCACTCCTGCAGGGATTTCGTATCCTGATATGGTAGTCGGGGCAAGTGCCCAACGCTGAAGGCCTGTTGGCACTGGGGGGTACAGTCGAAGAGCTTCTTCGAGAACAGCCTGCATGTACGGCAACTCAGTAGTAGCTTTTTGGAAGGTTATATCGGGCTCTTTCTTCATCACAGAGCGG
This sequence comes from Aspergillus asperescens, assembly GCA_027569075.1. Classification (NCBI taxonomy): domain Eukaryota; kingdom Fungi; phylum Ascomycota; class Eurotiomycetes; order Eurotiales; family Aspergillaceae; genus Aspergillus; species Aspergillus asperescens. Next base: position 111,946 of record JAPDEH010000025.1, on the reverse strand, counting down.
ACTTCGCGCGTGACTCTTTCAGCTACGTCAGGGCTTCGCAGCATCCAGTATGTTGCTCCTGAAAGCAATGTTGCGGTGGTTTCACTACCTGCGACGATGAGGATACTGGAATTTGACTCGAGCTCCGAATCGCTTAGCGAGTCTTTCCCTGGCGTCCCCTCTCCCCGGTTGCGCAGCATCGAGTCCATAAAGTCGCCCCGGTTGGCGAAATCGGACCTAGGCCTTTGGAGTCTCTTCTGGACTGTTATCCTGGTATGTTCCATTTGTCTCTTCTTTGCCGCTATGATAGAGGCACGTTGTGGATTCAGAGCTTGAAGGGCTCGAAATACCATAGGATATGCATCCTTCAGCCGGACAAACTCAATTGCCTTGACGGACTGGAAAAAGGTTAACACCCAATAGTGATACTCTGCACTATCCAGACCTCCGAAGGGTTCTCCAAAGACCAGATCGCCGACAATATCGAATGTGGTTAGATTATACCGCCTCAGCCATTTCCTTCAACCGCTCAATTAGCTTGTTAATATGGTTATGAAGAAGCGGCTCTTGAGCCTGGTGCCCCCGGGCAGAAAAGGCATGAGACAAGGCCTTGTGATATCGTGAATGATTGATATTGCTTGCGGTGACGATATTATACGGGTCTGCGGTCGAGTTCAGCACTTTAGGTAATTGGGTGTGTCCATGACCGTATATATCCTTCCATGCGTCGGCTGTGATAAATGATACCTCCTTTCGACCAAGGCGAACGACAGGTCCATATACAGCATGGAATCAATTTAGGTCCTTGTCAAACATCCCGCGGATGCCTGAAATATTTCGCAGGTTCAAGAAGACTGTCCATAGTTTTGGACCCGGGATACTCCGTAGAGGGTCAATAAGTAGATACCGGATGGCAACAATGGAGATATAGAGAACAAAGGCTGCAATGGGCTACAGTACCACTGCTGACAGCATGGTGGTGATAGGGTTGGTTAATAAAAAAGACCTTAGAGCTGTGATTGCCCCCATCCGGAAGAGAGATTCCTTCATTAAGTAGCCGATGATCCTACTGAAGATCAGGCGGTAGCATACAGAACTGAAGCTAGAGCCAATTACACTCGGGCACAAATTAAGCCATTCGTTGGAGGCGAACCAATCTAAAAATATGAGAGCTGGGTGAATAAGGGTGTGATGCTGAGGAGATTGGATATGCTCTATGGAGTTGTTCAAGGCGAACGAGGCTTTGGGTAACGCAAGCACCTTCCTGGCAAGGTGGGACTCGATGAGGATTGGAATTCTAGAACGGTACCCGACCACCTATGCTTGGACGGAGCTATCGACATCGTCATGGGTAGTACCCGCGGCATGGGTTGCTCTTGCCCCCAACGTCGGTCTGAGCATAGTATCAATAGGAAGGCGCTATAGAGCTGAGAGGGAAAAATCGGAAGATACCCCACACGGGTAGTACAAGGCTACAAAGCTACACAGGGAATGCAAGACAGCCACTCGGCTTACAATGTGCTAGGGCATGCATGCAGAGAATGTGATATGGCAATATTCAAACCAGACGGTCTACCCCTCCCCTTGCCCTTTCCACAGATCATTGCACCATCTCCACCGTGACCCGCATCATGTCTATTGCGCTTGCCTTGTATGTGCCAGAGACTGCTGCTCTCTGTAAGACAATTGAGTTTACGTTGGTGTTTGAGAGTAGGAATGGGACGTGCTCTCGCTGGGGATTCTATAGATGGCTGGTGGGTGATGCTGGAGAGGTTTGTGTTTTTATTCAGGTAGTTGACTTGGTGTTATTTGGCTAGACCTTGATTCATATGATGATACTGGTGGTGTGGGTATGCTGATGTATCATGCCGTAGCCCGGATGGTGCGGGGACATTTATATATATCGCCGCTCGATGCCACTTGGTGAATGAGATTCTGTACAGTACGTTTATAACAATTATCTTGGTGTTTGCACAAGGGTAGAGTTTATTGCGCTCTTAAATGCCAGGTTCATGAAAGTAGCTTGAGAATCCATGGCACTATGGGAGGTAAACGATAATGCCCATGTCCATGCCCTATGCCTGTAGGGCAGATCTAGGCTCGGCTGGAGGAGGGATGAGAACAAACCTCAATACCGACATCGCTAGTCAAATTATGGATACAAATGAGAACTACAGATGATTGGCGAATCCACCCAAAGATTCGCTCTCATTGGACTGCTGCAAATGGGCCGAAAAATATCCATCCCGGATTCTTGTCCGTGTGCCCGAGGTAGATCTGCTCGGAGATTGTCCATGAATTTTCTAGCTGACCAAGTCTGAGTCACTGTTGCGGTAAATGTAGTTAGAATAATTTTTATTCCATGAATATACTCAGCGATTGTGTGATAGCTTCAAGTTCAAGCCCCTCGCCCTCGAATTGGATGCAGAGCCACCGACAAGATGAGCTTAAATCAACCCGAGAAGAATAATAATGGAGACATTGAGGAGCGAAACGCGGAATCCCCAGTGGCTGAGTTTAGCCGATTCTCAGACCGCAGGAAAATGGTCATCGTGGTGGTCATCGCATGGACTGGGCTGCTGTCCCCTATGGCAAGCACCTCTGTACTATCCGCCATTCCCAATGTCGCGGCCACATACAATACATCCGGATCCATGATTGGGCTGAGTAATGCCTTGTACCTGGTATTTATGGCCTTAAGCCCGTGTTTTTGGGGTCCTTGGTGTCAGGTAATTGGGCGGCGCATGGTATGACCCCGACTATTTCCTTGTCCTGGATCAAAACTCATTGCAAACTTGTGCAGTCGTGCCTCGCTAGCAATCTGATATTTCTGGGAGCCTCAATTGGCACAGCGTTGAGTCCGAACATCGCTGCCTTCATGGTCTTTCGCATGGGAACTGCGTTTGTCGGTACGGCAATCCTGGTTATAGGGCCTGCGATTATTCGAGATCTGTATCCCCCGCTCGAGCGAGCAACTGGCCTAGCTTGGTTCTATACTGGGACGGTGGTTGGACCCACTATTGGTCCTCTGTTAGCTGGAGCAATCGTCACATATACTACATGGCGGGTTATATTCTGGTTGCAAACCGGGCTCGTTGCGATATCCCTACTAGCGCTCTTCTTTTTGCTGCCAGAAACGCTCAGTGAGACCGCGCCGCGTCCGCTGAAGGGCCTGTCGCGGCGGCAAAAACTAAAGGTCTTCTGTACCATGACCAACCCTTGGCGAGTTATTACTCCGTTCAAGCATCCAAGCCTGGTTGGGACGGCCATTGCGAGCGGTTCTCTTGTCTGGAACCAGTACGGTCTCTTAACTCCGATCCGGTACGTGTTGAATCCAAGGTTCAACCTCGAGACACCCCTCCAGTCTGGTCTATTATATTTGGCGCCGGGGGCTGGATACATACTTGGGACCTTCGGAGGCGGCCGATGGGCAGACTATGTATCGAGAAGGTGGTTCGAGCGCAGAGGAAAAATCTTCGTACCCGAGGACCGGCTGTACGCTGCAGTTCCGTTCCTGGGTATCCTGATTCCAACGTGTATGCTCATTTACGGATGGTCAGTCGACAAGGAATTTGGTGGGCTAGCAGTTCCGGTTGTATTCATGTTCGTCCAGGGCGTAGCACAGATGTTCTGCTATCCCAGCCTCAACACGTACTGTCTCGATCTAATGCCGGACAGAAGCGCAGAGCTCATCGCAGGCAACTTCTTCATTCGGTATATTTTTGGGGCTGTTGCTTCCGCGGTTGCAATCCCTGCTACAAAGTCGATTGGGGTTGGATGGTTTAGTACGATATCCGCGCTCCTCATGGTTGTGGGAGGCGTTGGAATCTTCACAGCGGCTCATTGTGGGCAAAGAAAGTGCATCGTAGGGTGACATCCTAGCACCGTGGGTTTGCGGAGACTTTCTTCGATCCTGGAGTGCTATACCGGCAAGGACCTCAACATCTGTGCCAACCGGTTGCGAGCGGCAGGGGTTCACTACAGTTGGGATCGATATCTAACCCCAGCACCGAGGGAACCCTGGCCAGAATTGCGGAGGCAGAAATGCGGAGGGATCATATATCTGACTGGATCATGAGGTCTTTGACCACCACTCATGCTAGATGTTCGGGCGATAATGGCCGGGCTGGATAGCCCATCGCGTGTGGCTCGTGGACATGGCCCTAACGTTAATATTAACAGAATTATTATGTGGAATGATATAAAATAGTATTTTGATGACCTTGAGGGGCTGGTACTTCCGGTACCGCGCTGCAGATGCGGTTGCAGCGGTCTTGACCTAAAATACTACATAGTAAGAAGGTCCAACGATACGGGCAGGCAAGAAGGAGCGAACAGTATCAATCATCCGATCCTCTCCCTCGCCTTTCAGTCCGGTAGAAATACTAACCCTCCAGTGCCCCGGTAACAACCTAGTGTTTTCTTGGCCAAAGTGGAGTTGGACTGCACGGTATACCTTAGGTATCCCAATCCACCCACCATGTACCGTCGACTATTCGCACAGGCCCGCCTGGCATATCTGCTTTGGGCATTCATAACGGGGTTGCCTTTGACCGGGTCTCGGCCGACATCGCGTGCTGAAGATCCTAGTACCGACCCCTTCTACGAACTCCCAGCTGGGTTTGATACAGAAGAACCTGGCACCACCCTTCGCCAACGTCAGGTAGCCGCATCCTTCTTCGGCTTAATCACAGATCCAGTTGAAGCATATCAGCTGCTGTATCGCACCACCACAATAAATGGATCTGCAATTGCAACTGTGACCACTATTTTCAAACCTCCTCTCCCGATGGCGGACATATTCATCTCATTCCACACCGCATACCATAGTGCGTCAGTCACCTGCACAGCTTGGCGCCGCCCAGACTGGCTTGATACCTTCATTCAAAATGCTCTTTATTCAGCGGCACTTGCTACATGGGTATATCGCGGCATCCCCCGACTATGAAGGACCGGATGCGGCGCTCGGTGCGGGCCGCTTAGCAGGAATGGGGCCCCGGTGTTTATATATCACGGCTTACAGGATGAGATTATCCTGTATACAGACGCTTCAACGATGGTTGATTCATGGTGCAAGAACGGAGCCACTGTCTTGTTCACGACATACACGAACAGAGGCTACGTGGGCACCCTGCTTGGTAGCCTGTCGGATACCTCAGAGTTTATCAAAAGTGCATTCGACGGGACACCTGGGAGCGGCTGCTCGTGGAACACAATACGACAGCTCCAGTAGGGTGGGTTAGGCAGCTGCATTAACTATCAGCCATTCTTCCACTCAGCAAAAAGGCCCAACCCATGCTGGAGAGTTTACATCCGGCCTTTCGAGTTCCCGGGGTCTCAGAAAGCTATAGTACGCTTAGCACCATATACGGTGATGAGATCAAATACTTCCTTCGCGTTGATACTATCAAGATAAAGATCGAGAAGTATTGTTACCGTATGCCGATTTGCCACTGCAAAGGTTGTCTTAAGCTGCTCGTTATCTCCGTAGGTGCAGATACTGAAGATAGGCTACGTTATACAATCTGCTATCTCAATTCATTCTCGGTTCATTCTGCGTAGTTCCAATACAAGCTCGGCTTCTTGAGCGTATTTGGATTGCACGTACTTCCATTGAGATTCACATCTCACTTAGAACCCGGAATACAGGGCTGACAAGGAAAGAGGGTCTCATCGTTCGAAAGCCACTGCCGAAAATTGTCAGCAATTCGATGTCCGTGTCGTTGCTAGGTAGACCTGCTGTGTGGAGTGACCAGTACGGAATTAAACGTCATCCGGCCAGCTCACAGGGGCGCTCAGAATCGGTATTGTCAAACGTGCTCGATCCCCCCCCCATCAAGCCCAACAACTGCATCTCTGACACGGTACAGATCCTCAACAGTGTGGATAATACTCGCTTTAACCCTCCGAACGATCGACCCCAGGCTCTCACGGTCATCAAGCCGGGCCAAGTCCCCCTGCTGCACCGTGAACAGGTAAACATTAAGCGTGATCAGGCTTCTCTCAAGCGATTGGAGCATCTCAAGCGTGTCATACGGGAGCCAGGCGGAATACTCGCGGAGTCGGTCCTCTAGGGAACTGGGTGCGCGGTTGGATGCTGCGATGGTGGTGGACCAGCTGGTGAAGCGGTGGAGGTGGTTGACTATGCACTGCTCGTGGTGTTCGGTGTTTGTGGCTAGGGTCTCGGTGACTTCGCAGAGGTTGGTGATTCTGGTTATGATGGTTGTTAGGGGTTCGTGGGGGGCGGAGCCGCTGCGGGACCTGGTACAGGACATGGTCTGTGGAGGGGTTGGGGGGGGGGTAGCGATGATATGGTCTGCAGGATTGTTGGAACGGTGAGGTGTGGCTGTGGACTGATGTTCGGCTGCTGGGTCTGAATGTCAGAACGGGTTTATATAGCTCTGATGGCAGGAGGTGAATAATAGCCAGTTGGGGGGGGGGGCGGATGACAGGGTATTATCAAGCATTCATTGTCTATAGTTGGTGAAGTGAAGTACGAACAATACCTTCACCGACAGAGCCCAGTGATAGGGGCATTTCACAGACAGGTGCTGCCCAAGTTAGATACCATGGTAGAATAAAGTTACTATTCCTCAAAAGTAAGAATAATTGCTTCACTATCGTGACAATTGGTCAGCCTCCCCATCCTGACTTCCGCCCGCTTTGTCTTCAAATCCATCACAATGTTAAACAAGGTACCAAAGTCACTAATCCCCTCTGTCGCCCGATTGATGGAACAAGGGAAGTTTGTCTCATCGCGAAACAGCCCCTTGTAGGTCTCCCAGGTCAGAGACCCTCCGAGCTTGGAAATGTTCTCCCCCATCGTCTGAACCCGCACCGGCGAATCCTCTAGCCAAACAGGTTCATCGATGTCTCTGTGCGGCAGTAGCATATGGTTCGTATGAACTATATATCCTTTCTCATTTACCGGAATGCGTGCGAACGTCGACGACGTAAACTCCAACCCAATCGCCGTCATCGCATCTCCAAGCAGAATATGCGCTGAGCTTGCCATCCCGATCTCCTCAAGGGTCTCGACAGCTTTAATCACAGAGGAACTTTCCAGTGCTATCCGGAGTCCGATATGAACCGGAACCCTGGTCTTATCAAGTCCCCGGGCGCGTATCGCGTTGAAACACACTCCTACACCGTGGGAGTTTAGTCCAATCTTCCCAATTAAGCCAGCTTCCGTGATCATTTTGATGCTTGGGAGGTCTGGCTGGAGGATGGTTAGTTGGATTAGGTTGGGGGCTTGGTCCTCGTTCCACTGTGGCCTTATTAGTTAGGCTTATGAGTAAAGGTATAAAAGTGTCTAATGGGAAAACAAACGTACATCCCAATTCTGCCCCTGGAATGCTTGCCCATCACCCTGGTAGTAGAGACTCGTACACCCGTCGCTAAACTGCCCAAAGACAATCTCGGTGCGAACATTCAAAGCGAGAATATCCACCAGGTCCCGTTTGGCGCCGTCCGCAATCCCTAAACGCTACTGTCAACAGCTGACTTCCCAACCATTGTAGCGTAGGGAACAGCAAACCCTGGAGCTCCTGGTAATATCTCGGCCATTTCTCTCTAATCACGGCATCAAAATCCCGGGCTAGATCCTGGACCTGGCCCCAGTCGAGCTTGCTGCGTTTCGCGAACATGTTCGCGTAGAATGTGATCGCGCGACTGATTTCATCTGCGGCTCGGGAGCCATGGGTGTGTCCGATCTGTGGATTGTCAGATAGCGATGTAGAATGTTGGGTGACATAGTTTACCTCATATGATGTGCCGGAGCACACGATCTGTTTTACAACCATGGCGACGGGGTTGGACAGAGACGTCCCTTGCCTATGGGTCTAGTATGAAGAGAATGGGGAGAAAAGCTGGAGAAGGGTAGTAGTTGCGAAGTTACCCCTCGTCGCATTCAAGGTGGAGTTACTCCAAATCGGGCACTTCCGCGAGAGATAAGAAGCTGATTGGAACCACAGCTAGAAGAGCATTATAGCAACACGGTGAATGATAATGACTTTCCAGGTACAACTGAAGGCGAAGTTGAATCTCCCGACCGTAGCATAGTTGTTAGAATTCTGACGGCCGTAAGCTGGTAGCCTTACCATCCCTGGACCATGTCTATAATAGACGGAATATGTGGCACTGAACTCTGAGAAGTGAGACAGAGATGTTGAAGCGCTGATTCGCTATGATCCAGGAGCGCTGACTCGTAGTACCCAGGACTACTACTATCACCACCACGCTGCTACAAGCTATGGTATTATGTTAGCCGAATTTGGTTCGTAGAACCCGGCGGTGGAGATATTCTTATATTTGTGTTGGTGTATCTTCAACCACGGACCTATGTACAGACCATGGAGGCGCTGCCAGAAACCTTACGGCCGTAAGCCACGGCTACGGAGTACGGCGCCACGTTTCTTAAGCACGTAACAATATAGGAACTGATGAGAAAAAGTAAATGAAGAAAAGGTTTTTGATTTAAATTGCCTTGCCTTTCTTTCCTGTCCTGTCTTGCTTGGTCATTCTCCAAGATCCAAATCCCATACCCTGTGCTCACCATGAATCCCCATCAAATCCTCGCCTGCATCGAACTGGGCATCTACGGCGCTCTATTCGCCCCTGTCACCTTCTGCACATATCACTACCTTCTCAAAAAACAGACCGCATGGCTATACCTCCATGCCTTCGCAATTGGTATAAACTACATCCCATCCACACACACACACACACACACACACACACCATGCACAAAAAGCCAACCCTGTCATACTTCAGGACTAACCAGCGATATAACCCCGTCTAGCCAAAATAATCGGCCCAGCAATCTTTCTCTCCCTCTCCAACCAGACCTCCCCATCACGCGACCTCCAAATGGCAGCTCGAATCCTATACCAAATCGCCCTCGGCCCGCTCCTCTCAGCAACCCTTTCCTTCATCAATACATCGTCCAAATCGAAAGACGCGCCAGCCTACCCACCGCTCGCGCACACTACAAAGGGCGCGCCGCTTAACGGGGTTCTGCGTCTCATTCATCCGATTATTATGGTTGGTCTGGTTATGGGCATTATCGGCGGTGTGGACCGTGCTCCGGATGAGCATGGTCGGTTGGATGAGGATAAGTACCACCGCGGCGCGACCTTTGCGAAGGTCTCTGCGGCGTTGTTCTTTATTGCGTTTGTGGGGATGGTTCTTGGTGTTGCGTTTCTGTGGAGGTCGAGGCGCAATTTGGCGACTGTCTCTTATTATACCACTCGCTGGATGGTGGTGGTTCTGCCGGCCTTGTTCCTCCGGGTTCTGTATTCGGTGATGGCGGCGGCGAATTTGGATACGAAGGAGGGGTATAGTCACTTTGAGAAGTTTGATGTTTTGAGGGGGAGCTGGGAGATTTATTTCTTTTTGGGGGTGGTGCCGCAGAGTCTGGCTTTGGGGGTTTATACTGGGTGTGGGGTTTTGGCTTGGTTGAGGGAGAGGGGGTGGTAAATTGTTTTGCGGTTTTCGTTGGTGCTTTTGTTGATGCTGTGAGCTTGCTATCTTGTTATACGGGGAAGGTGGAGGATATATATATAGATTGGGAATTTGGTGTATTGTATAGACCTAGGGTTTGGTATACGGATCTGCAGTTGGTTTGTTCAAGCAGACAATCAGGGACATGTCTACTAGTATGCTGAGGGAAAGGGATTGCATTAAAAGTCCTAGGAAAGCGGTCAAATTTCAAGTTTGTTTGCAAGAGAGAACATGTAGTAATGCGCTTCATTTTGAGATTAATAGTCGGATTTGTGGATATTGTCGGATTCAATAAGTAACTGATGTTGGTGGAACTCCTATGGAAGCCCCGGCTCTGTAGGGCCATAGTTATACGGAACGTGCGAGTCCCATGTGTATCCATCGCCAATGTCCAAACTGCCATCGTTTGTATGAGGCCGAAAGATTGTGTCCCAAAGGTCCTATGCAGACGTTAGCGATATTCAGAATGGATTCTTGGGACAGGCTCACCCAGTCAATTTCCAGCATTTGAGGGTCGATATCACTGGTGTCTTGCTGGGATGTGCCAGGGGCTTCATTTTCTGTTGTACTTCTGGCATCCGGCGTTTGATAGCTAGGATAAAGGTATGTGGCATTATGACACTCGAGACCTGGGTGACTGGTTGGAATTGAAAGATGAGATGGCCCGGACCATGATGTCCATAAATCTGCAGAATCAGGGCCTTGTTGGAGTGGGTTAATCGAGGTGTGCCTGTCCACAGAAGCAATGTTGGATGGGCGGACAGCTCTGATCGGTGGGTCGCCATGGCCCTGCCCATCATGTAAGGACATATTCGCTGCACCATTGCCTTCAGGATCCGGTTCCCCGTGTGCATAGTTAAGCGGTAATCGAGGGTCAGAGTCATCACCGGGCTTCTGGGGCGTGAGTCCGATCATGGACTCTTGGAAGTGAGACGGCTGCCTCGATCGTTTACTATGATTATATTCGCGCATTCGATCGGATATTAGAGCAAGCAGGTAGCGAGCTTTGACATCCCGATACTTGATTACCTCGTCGAGGCCTGGACTGGGTGTACTCAATGGCAGAATACCGGTTAGTGGTTCGGCAAAGATGAAGTCCAAGCAGTGCCAGATGCGAGTCGCTTCCCTGCGGCGTGGAAAGTTGAACACCTCAACGAGTAGTAGGAAGGCAGTGTGGTATTGCTGATATGCTGGGCCATACCACGCCCATTGCTGGAGATCGGCGGCAGATTCGAGCTCGACAGCAGCCTCCAGTGCCTCAGTGCCTTTGATTAGCACGATTTGGCGTAACCGGTCCGGAAGCCGGTATGTGACGCTGTTCATATACCGGTGCAGCAGAAACAAGTACAGCAGGCTTACCAAGAGCTTCAGCACTATACTGGCCATTCTTTGCATCGGGCTGGGAGAGGAACAGTAGATGTAACGACCGTATTTTGCATCCATCGAAATTCTAAACTCCTCGATCTTGGATATCGCTTTCGTGATGGTCATTTGGCGTTTATCAATCCGGTTGCGATGTGCCAGGCACCGACGCTGCATTTCCTGGCATTCGAACTGGATCATAGACAGAATTGCGTCGTTCCATTTGTGGGGGCCTGGAGCCAGCGTGACGTCTAAGGGAAGCCGTGTGGTGTATCCGTCGTGATGGATGAACGGGCGAGGGCCCTGGATGATACTAGTCTTGAGGTCTATGTAGCAGACTTGGTACCAGATCAGCCGTCGGGTGTGACACTCTGTCGCAGGGAAGCCGAATTCAGTCGGGTCGCGATGAAGGCCCATGCATTCTGCGAGCCTGACCAACATGCCAGCAAGAACCGAATGAGCGCGGGAGATTTGGTCAATGCACATGGACATCTATGGTCTATCAGTCAGCCCTGGGATACAAATGCTAGGGCGGTGCTTACCATATACGCTACGAATGCCTGCAATGCTTCGATTTTGGTAGACCTAGTCAGGTGGGATTGGTTGAGCGCGACCTCCGCGCCGAGTTTCAGCTGGCTCAGTAGCTCTTGCCGTGACGTGTGTCCTATATCCAGAGCCTCCGTTTTGGACAAGCTCATCACGGCTGAAAAGAGTACAGAGCACACGATCGCTGCTAGGGATGGGGGTACCGGCAGTCCGTTCTCGATACACTCCCATAGGGTCTCGTATCGCTGGGCAAACGATGGCCGGTGCACGACCCGGGCTACAGGGTGAACCGCTATCCAGTACTGCCGCAATAAGTGGTCTGCGATATGCCGAGCAGGTATATACCTCGTGGGTGCATCATTGGTGCCAGCTTGGCCGGACAAAATACCATCCGACGGAACTAGGGCTGGTGAATTCACCGGCCGAAATGCAGCTCCATGTGCTGATAATGGAAAGCGCCCCGTTTCACCCGGCGAAAGCGAGCTTGATACCTAATCCGTAGCCCGTTAGACCAACACAAAGGAGGAAACGGAGTGCACACTTCATCTGCGATTCGAGGGCGATATAACCCCCCGACCCTTTCCCCTAGGCACATCCGACCGATCCTGACACCCAGATCATCCGTGTCGTCGTTTATATCATCGCTGTATGCAGCATCCGGAACGGCCAATGGCGTAGGCTCAAGATACTCATCCTCGACTGATTCATCTGAATCACCCCTCGAAGGTTGCTGATTGAATCTAATTCGTTTCCGCTGTTGTGTCTGAATCGGCTGAGGGGCATGGTCCTCTGGCTTGTCACCTACGAGAGCACCATCCAGCGCATCTTTGGCCTCTTTCATTTCCATCAACTTCCTACGAAATTCGGCGTCATCACCGACCGGCTTCATATACTCGCAGCCTCTACCTGCGGTATTGCAGTGTGAACATGGCTCCTAGTATCTTGTCAGATTTGGGTCTGCCCTATTTTAGTAACGACGTACTCCTCTGTCGCACTTCAACTTTCTCCTGCGACATTCTAAACACGAATAGATCACGCGATTCCGTCGCTTAGGTTCTGTCCGCGAGTTCGAAAGGCCGCCAGCCCCTGAGTGCGGATTAATTTCTCCGGCCATTCTTTGCTGAGGCTGAATCTCTCCAGCGCGGGGTAAATTTCGTAGCATGTGGCAGTTGGGTCGGAGCGCCGACAAGGGGGAGACCACTATTCAGGGAAGCAGTAACGGTCGCAAGGGGTAAGCGCACCAGATGGCGATGGCTTTTAAGAAAGTCAGCCAGCTGGACCTGGGCAGGGTGGACTTTGAGAAGATGACTTGCTTAGCTGGAAACGTTACAGAAGCGACTAGAAACTTATCTGGCTTGCGGCTGAGTAGGGCTGGACCAGCGCAGCCTCCCAGGCACAATCCCCACTTACACCAATAGAATTTCCTGTATTTTTCCGAGAAATGCTTATTTATTTAGGGAAACTAGTAGTTGGTTTAAATAATGTGTGCTTATAGCTCGCACTTGCTATCCTACTCATCGTTGGCTAACCCATGATTGTGCTGTGCGTAGTTAGAGTTTTGGATTTATGCGCGTGGAATATGTTGCAAGGATGGTATAGGGATATACAAATCCTCCACTACTAGCTACTTGGCGTCTTCTAGAGACTCGATATTGTTCATTGTTTTTAATCCGAGTAAGTGATACATAATGAATGCTACGTTGTCTGCAGACCTCCAGGCTTGGCTTCTCCAAACGTTAACGCACGATACGCATCATATACCAAATACCGAGTGGCCAAGTGGATGTAATTAAGCCTTCTGACACTGCCAGCTAGCCACATAGAAAGGCCGGTTGAACGGGTGGGCTCCAACCGACAAGGTGGCTTTGTCACCAGCGCACTCACCCTTCCTACACGGAGATAAACGAGTTAGCAATGGGTTCGACTTTGGGATTTAGGTGGTCTGAAGGAACACTTACGAGTAAAAGGTACACTTGATAGAGTGCTCGGATGATACTGGGTAAACACTTATCTCCCTGGCGATGGTTTGCCTTGAACACAGTTAACACTAGGTCTATTCTTCTCATAAAGTCATGGCTTGAGGAATGGGTTGGACATACCCGGCAGGCCTAGTGAAGCAGGATTTCTCGGCTGGGTAGTTTTCCGGATAATTGGTCAGGATGGTGACCTGTTTTGTGGTGCATTAGCGGTTAGATATTTATGAATATTGAAGGGATATCTATACACTCCCCAAAGGAGCCTCTTCTGCGATCACTGCCGGGGCGAGGGCGGCGAACAGCATCGAGATGGCCGCAGAGGTAAACTTCATCGTGACTGATTTTCTGGTTTTGAGAGGGTGGGAGTAATTGGTTTGCTTGTTGGTTTTTTTGAGCAGGCCTTGTTGGGGCTTTTATAGGGCAGATTCAGGACATAATAAGTGACTCTATCTCCTTACATTCTTTACTTCTTACGAGTTTGCTGGAGGCAAGTGTAGCAGTTTTCCTTGCATGTTTGATTATGACTTACCTGGACCCCCATCCCGTGCTGTTCGCAGCAGAAGTAGTATACTTGCATTGCATTTCTAATGGTATCGACCCGTAGCCCTAGTTTCACATCTCACTAATAAATTCAAAACGCATTCTATGATGAAACCAAGGTGCCAATATACCAATAGACATTTTGCTAGAGTTACGGGACTTGTTGCGCGAGGGTACAGCAAATGCTGATGATCAGCCAAACACCGTCCTGATATAGTAGGGTTACAAGCAAAAATTCTTCAGCCACCCCAGATAATCATGCAAGGGGCGTCCATGTTCCGCAGGATACGCCAGCTCTGAGTGGCTCTTTCTAAATCAGCAGAGAAAGGATTGGTGTATCTCATCAATAGTCGGTATTGAGAAAACCCAGGCGATCTATTTCCACTGTTGGACTTTGCCAGGACAGCCACCAATATCCACCCAGTCTACCAAGTTCTTGGTTGTGCAACAGGTGTACTACTGCACGGGAGATCCAGCGGACAGGGTTGGTCAGGGTAGCAAAGCCTAATAGAACATCGCGAGGGTTGTGCATTGGGTTGGGGACAGCTATAAACCCGGAGATTGCAGTCTCACTATTCTTGCACTTGGTCTAGTAAGATGTTTCCGTGAGCCAAGACCAAAATTTAAAGCGCTTTCAGCCTTGTAGGCATTGATATCCATGATGCGTGTTCGACTGCCAGACCGCAATGATCGTCGCTTGGAAACATGGGCACTGGCATGTCCCTGTGAAGACACGTCGTGAGTTGAAGGAGCAAATCCATTTTGAGAGCCCCCAACCAACAACTATGCAATGACATGCAATACAAAGTACGCGCGGCATGCAGCACAGGCCGGCCAATCTCTAAAGCCCATCCCCACGCTATGACTCTCCTCAGCCAGCCACTCGTAGGAGCTGTGGTGAGGGCCTCCCATGTCGCGCAGTTCAAGGCGCTCAACGCTGTAGTCGAGGTAGCTACTTTCTACCTAAATTCAACATCACAACCTTGCATCCGGTTCAATCCATTTTCCACTGCGGAATGTGTTGCTGCTGTCCCGCTAGTGAGACCGCAAAACGTTATCCATGCAAAACGCCCACCAACACGTTGATTCCCAGTAGCTGTGCCCAGGTTGCCCTCGGCGTTCTTTTCCAAAATACTATCATTCTAGCGCTTCGGCAAAATTGAACTGTCTGCTTCATTGGCGGCTATCTTGTCATTGTCTTACGTCGCCAGCTCAACCCCTGCAACACAACAAGAATTAGATAAGAAGCCAAACGGCCAATCCACCATGAGAGTTTGCTTATCCAAGGTCTGTAATAACATTAGCGATCCGGTGGACCAGGTGATTCGGAGGATCGCTCGGCCCCAGGCCCGCCATAGACAGATCGTCAGTGCCTAAACAATTAGAAGTGCAAGTAACCGCGGGATCACCCTTGTAGATCACCCTTGTACGTAGTTCGGCCTAGCAATCTAGTTTCGGTTCTTAGGAAGACCGAAAGACCGACTCCTCGGCCCAGTTCTTTAGCATGGGATTGCGTACTTATATAGGGCAGGAACGCCTCTAGATTCCTCTCTTTCTGTGACATAATTTCTTCCCTTAGAATCGCATTCACAGTCACAGTCAGAAAGCATGTCCTCCGTTTCTGCTGGTATCGCCGTGACCAAGGCTTTTACTCAGGTCAGTTCCACGACAGCTGCCATGCTTATCTTGTTAACCCAGCCCAGCCCCCGCTTCTCGGGTTTGTCCCCGTTGCTGCTCACTTTAAGTTATTCGACATCCTCGTGGAATCTGCGGAGCCTGCCACCGGCGAGGAGGTCCTGGATGCTTATAAGCACAAGCTTCCAAGCAACGATAATGCGAGCCCCGTTCCAGGTACGTGGTATATACCACTGCTAGAAAACCGATGACCATCCACTGACCATAGGAGCGCAATGTTAGGCTTGCTCTTAATCCGTACGCTCCCCGCCTCGCGCTCGATGTACATACAACCTGCTCACATGAAATAGAGGATACTTTACATGCCATGGCTGGGCTAGGCCTGGTTGATAGTTCCGTGGAGGACCTGTATAGCGCAAACGCACTAACCCACCACCTCGTCGCATACCCATCGGCGTTGCATGGAGGAATCCACTTGTAAGTTTCAGATTCTCTCGCTGCAGCCATCCACTGACCATATGACCAAGTGCCACCGAAGTCATCCTCGGCGCCGCGTTCCTCTTCCCCAAGCTCAAGGCTGACAACTTTGAATACCCATTTCGTGAATCCGAGACGCCGATTCAATACGCACACAAGCTGATGGGTAACGAGGCGTATGCGAAGCAGCATACATACTCGATCATGTCCGACCAGGGACGCATGGATAGCTTCAATTCCTTCATGGTGGGGAAGTTTACTCCTTTAGACAGTAACCCCGACCGTCTAAAGAAGCTAGGGTACGATATCGGCCCTGTCCTCGAGGGCGGACCGTCGACCGCAACCAAAATGGTTGATATCGGTGGCGGGCGCGGAGAGTTGCTACTTCAGTTCAAAGAAGAATTCCCGCAGCTTCAAACAAAGGACCTAGTCGTGGAGGAGTTTAATGACGATCTTGGTGATACCCCCGGGATCACCC
This sequence comes from Aspergillus asperescens, assembly GCA_027569075.1. Classification (NCBI taxonomy): domain Eukaryota; kingdom Fungi; phylum Ascomycota; class Eurotiomycetes; order Eurotiales; family Aspergillaceae; genus Aspergillus; species Aspergillus asperescens. Next base: position 95,452 of record JAPDEH010000025.1, on the reverse strand, counting down.
TGGTACAGTGGAACTACAAAGATGAGGCTAGCCCACAGCCTATCCAGGGTGCCTTGGTTTATCATCTTGCGCACATCTTGCATAACCTGCCGGATTTGGATGCTGTGCGACTTCTTCGGAAAATAAGCGAGGCCATGGCCCCCCACTCGCGGATCTTGGTGCACGAGATGGCAAAGACTGTAGACGTAGGTGTTATCCATGCCACGATGATCGTCTTATTTGGGGGGAAGGAGAGGACGCCGGCGGAGTTTCGGCGTTTGGCGGCGAAGGCTGGGTTGAAGGTTACGTTCGAGGCTTTTCCGCCGATTGGAGATGGCGTGGTTGAGATGATGAAGGCATAATTTGCGTGTCATTCTCTCTGGGTACTGCGCTCGGGATTGGTTATTTTCCCAGCCAGATGCAAGCTGCTTAATATACTCGCAGCAGGCTGCGTACCGTAAACAATGAACTAATTGGTTTAACAAGTCGTCCGTCCATATCTGTATTATTTAAGGTAAAATGGAAAAGATGCGTCCAGTAATAAGCTGACAGTCTCTTTTTTTTTTGCTAAGAGCCTTTTTCACTCGTCAACAACCCTCCTTGGCTTCTCTGGTTGTCAGCTTCTTAGGAAGTCCGGGGATGTATACTTATCAAACGCAGCATCCACAGTATGTACTAACCTCGCTTTGTAAACTATACAAATATACCACATAAACAAACTGATCGAATCATCCCCTTATCCGAACTATACAGACCTCATCTTTGTCTCCCCCCACCTCAAAGGAACATACAACCCCCCCGCCAAAACCAGCGCAACCTCAAACCCAATGTCCCCCGTCGTCTTCGCAATCGGACCTGTAAACCACACCTGTCCCATACACGGAACGACTAGCGCAAACGAGAGAGCCATCGCGCCTATCGCTGCAATGCCCGTTGGGAGGAGACATTTCGCAGAGTTCCAGGTTGCGGCGCTGGTGTTGTATGATGTACAGTCGCCGCGACGGAAGAGGAAATGTTCTACCAATACAACCGATACAAAAGCCGCAGACCAGTACGCGATTACGTATAGGAAGTTCTCTAGATTGGTGAAGAATGATTTCGCTGCGACGATGGAGACGGGGATGAGGACTGCTGTGTAGACGATTGAGAAGACGAAGCGGGGGATTTTTACGAAGATTGGGAGGAGGAGTTGGAAGTTGAGCGAGATGGAGTACATGGATGCTGCGAGATTTCCTAGGAGGGAGAAGGAGAGGAGGACGGAGATGAATTTGCCGAATCCACCCGCTGGGGAAATCATGGCTTCTAGGACGCCGCCGACGCCGTAGGTGGTGTAGCCGGTTGACCAGGAGGGGATGGAGGCGGTTGAGGAGCCGATTGCTGCGCCGAGGGTCATTAGGAGGACCGTTGGGACGCAGAGGCCGAGGTAGGTGTAGGTGAAGATGCGGGTGGTTGAGACCGTGGGGGTGCAGTAGACGCTGAAGTCGGCGGCCATGCCCTGGTCTAGTTAGTTTGGATACGTGGGGAGTAAGGTGAGGATACGTACAGCCCATGGGATCAGGAATCCAGCTATAACACCTCCGAAGGAAAGGACCGTTGTGGCGGTTGGTGGTTCAGTAGGTGTTTGCGTTGAGAGATGGCCTCCGCCAACGCCTGTTGCGATGATGATGGCGACGAGTGCGAAGAGCCAGCAGTACCGCTCGTACTGGTGCAAGAATTTGTATCCACCAAAGGAGACAACCATCCCGCAGACGCCAATGACAACGATGCCGGCTGTGTCGTCGATGCTGCCTCCCGATACGGCAGCAAGGGTTGATCCGCCTAGTACAGAGGAAACGACACCAAATCCCGCGATCGTGCAGAGATTAAGTGCGATAATCACGGAGATGAGGTAGTACCTACAACCATGTTAGCTCGGTTTATACTGCGAGGGAGGGGTATATACCCAAATGTAAATCGAGCGTGCAGCATCTGGCGCAGCCCCGTCCGCGAGCCAAATGTACTAAAGTACGCCGGGAAAATAGTGCAGAGCATGTTGAAAAAGAGGATAACCAGCGACGCATCGCGCAGACTCATCCCCATGACGAACGTTCCTACCATGCCAGTGACGATCCTGCCGGTCTTGGTTTAGCACAGCGTCAACGACTTAGGATAAGCGACATACGGCAGTAAATTGGTGCTCAATGTAAACCAGACAAAGAATACATTGATAAAGCGGCTATCAGTCCGCTCTTCCATGGGAACAGGCGTCACACCGCGAAGCTCAACGCCCCAGCTCGCGATCCTCGAGAGCCATTTCTCCGGTAGGTGGGGGAATTTGCCCTTCGATTGCGATTCGGCGGCAGCGATGTCCTCCGCAGGGGAGAGTTCTGCGACCATGGTGGTCCGGTTAGAAACAACAAGTGCCCGCCCTCTATCCTGTGTTAACAGCAGAGGAGGGTTTTATCTTGAAATTATATAGGGCCTTAGGACCTGCGAAGTCATGCGACGCTGTCGGCGACGGAGGCAAATCAGAAGCCCAATCGATATCGAAATTTGCACTAACAACTGATTTTGATTGGTCAGCTTCCCGCTCTCCATATGGTGGACCCATTGGTCCGCTCGGGACGTATACAATAAACCTACCTTGAGAGCCCTTTTTATAGTACAAATAGTGATGATACTGGGAAGCCCAGATATTTCAGCTTACCTGGGCTCGAAAATATACCTCCTGTGAATTAGTTTGGTAGTTCCCGGCATAGGGATCGTGTATTTCGAATTTATATTTTGAATATTAAATTCCTGAAAAATGCACCATCCAACCTGACGCGCTAACAAGGCGCCAACCGAACCCCCAAATATAGCACATCATACAAGCTCGGATATCTTTCCTAAAATTTAGTTCTACGCGCTTTGGTATTCAGAGGCTAAGTCTCTTCGTTTTTGACTGGAGAGCCCTCTGCGTTAACTCCTACGCTTCCCCCACCCAAGCGCTTCGGATGACGCTATAGTGTATGGCCCATGATCATGACAAAAATAACCCTTGGTGCTGGGTATTGGTGAGAGAGCATAAATACCGGAGCCTTCACCTTCTAAACATCTCTTCCTTGCTACCATTTTCATACTCTTGGTTTCTATATTAACAATCCGACCATCATCTACCTCCGTTCCTTCCAAGCCCAACCTTCATCTACCTGTTGCAAAAAAAACATGTCTCGCGCATTTTGGCGACCCTCATCCAACTCCTAAGAACAATGGTCCTCTCCACGGTTCTATCATCTTTAAAAACGGAGACTCTCGCGTTACCTCTGCGCATGTGTACCCCGGCGGTACGGTGGTTTTCTCGAAGGCCATGTATGGAACAGTCAAGGTTCCGCGCATTCCAGAGGCCCCCGAAGGCCCTGGCCCATCTAAATAAATTTGAACTAGAGTCTTTCGCGCATGGCAGCTGGCTGTCATTGTTGAGAGGCGCGGTGGGTGGGGGTGGCCTCGTGGGCCGTCGGTTTTATATGTCAGATGATGAGTTGGGTTTTCAAGAGACGAAATTCTGTACAGGTTTGAGATAGTTTCTTGCTACTCTTTGACTTGTATCATCTTGATATTGCGCTTGTAAACAGATAAATCATGAGCAACGGGTTAAGGCCTATTTGAACACTAGTCGTAAACCGTCATTGTTTACAAATACACGCCAGTGCGTTGTGATTGACAGCGTAGACCCCGTTGGAGCACTTTGAAGCCCGATAAGGTGGGCTTCATGTTCCAAAGAATCTGAGCTGTTGATCAACGCTTAAGGCTGAGAAATGGATGATCCATTAGTTCGCGGGCCGTCTTTCTCTTCTCCGGCAGCCAGGTAAGCATATCTCGCGCAAACGACAAAAACGCGCCTCTATCTTTCTCTTCAAGGAATGGAACTGTGTCCTCTAAGCTTCTAGGCGGTATCAAATCGCCTCGAAGGAATTCACCTTGAATACAGTCAGTATGCCAGGTATTTTGTTTAGAACACAGTTGTCAACCTACCTTCTTCATTAAACAAGGGACCACCAAAGAATTCTCGCGCATTAGTGCACAATTCACCCCTGTCATTTGTCACAGGCTGGGGCCAGTTAATCTCTGACATTGTCTTCGATTTTGTGAGCAATTCCTTTGGGGGAGGGCCGAGTAACGCAATCATTTCCGCTAGATGTGAGCTTGCGTCGTATTGGCCGTTTGTATCCTGCACCTGCTGAAACAACTCCTTACTCCCAAAGATATTCCACAACTTGAGAGACGATTAGCCTTTAGCCTAGAGTGATTGAGTTTCGGCTCCAGAAAGCATTTTCAGCGGCTTACCAGCACACCAAAGTTCCAAATATCTGCCTTGAAATCCCAACCGCAGCCAAGGACTACCTCTGGCGCAGGGTAATGGTCTGGTTGAATAGGATAAATGCCAAGTTGCGTTCCGATCATTCCATCCCGAGTGGAGGGCTGGTCAAGCCTTGCTGCGAGCCCAAAATCGGCTATTTGGGGGAACATATTTTTGACCTCTGTCGCATCAAGCGCACCGAAGTCATTGTGACAGCGATAGATTGTCCGGCCACTCTCAGGATCAACCTTGTATTGCATTGCCTGCTGTTGTTTGATGAAGGTAGTAAGAATGTTCTCATTTTCAAAGTTCATGAGAATATTCGCTGACTTTAGATCTGTGAATCAAGTAGGTTAGGTTCGTATAGTTCGCGATCAGGCACAAGAAAATGACAACAAGCACCTACCAGCATGGACAACCTTGCACTCGGAGTGGAGATAATCAAGACCCACGAGAAGGAAGTAGGTATAGACCTTCGCAATTCGTAAAGGAAGCTTGCGATCTAGAAAGCGCCTTTGGAAAATCCAGAGAGGCTCTCTCATAGGTTCATATACAAGGCACATGTGGCTTCCTGCTGGGCCAGGTATTGTGAAGTCATCAAGACATGTGCGTAGAATGACGCGTCCACGGAGGTCTGGATTTTGCTGTCCAATATGGGTTTCAATCTCCTTCTCATGTTTGGCATCATCTAAATTGTTATTGTTGATTATTTTCAGGGTCACTGTTTGTTCAGATTGCCATTTGAGTCTTGATTGGATTGATCAGGGTCAGTTACTTGGCGGTCAACATGAAGCTAGATATTAATAGGTACCTTGAAATGTCTCGCGCGAGCCACACAGTTGATTGTGATCCCCAGCCGATTTTTACAAGTAGTTGATAGTTCCTCGCCAGTACTTCCCCGGGCTTTGCTGGGTAGAAAGACGCTGGGTTGTAGTCAGGACAAATCTCCTCGTCAACAAGTTCCTGCTGCGGAATTGTAGGTCCAGAGTTGGACGTGAATTGCCAGCGTGATTTTTTGGCGAAAGAGAAGATACTACGCCTTGATGAGAAGGTTAGCCGCCGAAGAGGGGGCATTAGGCCATCCAGGTGTGATTAGAAGCGATAATGGCAACCGATTATGTGAATGGGAAATCGTTAGTAAGCGCCAAGCAGCGTCCGTTATGAACACAACTCTGGCTCTTCTGACCACACACTTGTATGTAAACACGTAACCTCTGCGGAGTATACTATGGCTTTTGAACCGGTTCTGTGTGGACTGGAAACAATATATACTTGTCGGGGTGTTTAATAGGCTACCCCAGACAACTAAATTATTATTATACACCCCACTAGAAGAACGTTGGGCAAACGTCGCGTGTCTATATACTTCTAAATCATCCAGCCACTTCTTTGCTCCAATGGCGCAAAAAATTCCAGTCTGCCTAGGATTCATTCAACAATCCTAAATTATACTCAGCTACAGTGGTCCTTAAATATCGGCTTGCTTAAAGGAAGATAAAGATTAGGAATATTAGATGCAGACTTTTATATATTTTAAATTGGACTAACAGATTTCCACTACGTACTTCATATCCAAAAAAAAAAAAAAAAAAAAAAATAGAAAAGGTACAGCGATTTAATGGGCGTAAAATATTTTAAATGAGTAAGAACAACTGTTAAATTCATAGAGATCTAGGAATAATACCTTATCCTCTCTATAGCTCGTTCAGATTGTGTACCGAAAATCAGGCGACCCCTCCAAGATCTTCTCCCCCCGATCGGCCTTGCGATTGCTGATCCAGAAATGAACACTCAACGCCCCAACAACAATGAGAAGACACAGCTGACATCTACAATGCTCTGTTAGTTTGAAGCACATTGACCAAGAGCTCAGGTGGGACTCACGCAATAACCGCCCAGATACCTGGGATATAGTCTGGAGCATCCTGGGACCGGAACACCAGACTCCCCGCGATACCGCCAATACCACCGAATGCAACGAGTGTTGCACTAGCAAATGCTCGCGTCCACTGCCCCCGGATATTGTTGGCTTGGTATGCCATGCACGCTGGGATGTTAGCATTGGCTCCAGCCGTAGTGAGGAATACGCCGAAAAAGCGCACGGCTGCGCTATCGGCGAAGCCCATAATGGGGAGCCCGATCAGGGTGATCACGCTGTTGAATACGAGAATCGGAGCTCGCATGCGGTACTTGTCTCCGACCCAGGCGGTTGCCAGCATGAGGATTCCTGCGAGGGCGTACGGTGGTGCGATTAGACATTGGGAGGCTGCGACGCTGAAGCCCATGTTGTCGCGGAGGATGATGGGGAGAAAGTATGCGATTCCGTAGGAGAGCGTGGTAAGGGCGCTGGTTTGTGATTTCGTTAGTCTACTGTACTTGCATTCTGGATATGGAGGAGGAGGAGGAGCAGACAAGAAGATGAACGCGAAGCCCCAGATCTTTGGATCTAACGCGGGGCGAAGGAACTTGAGCAGCTGGAAGGGCTCTGGATTGGCATCTGCTCGGTCTCGGTCGAGGCGGCGGAGGATGAATGCGCATTCCCTCTCGTTTAGGAAGCCCCAGGTGTGGAAGCCTTTATCGGGGAAGTCGACGACAAATATCATACAGAAGATCCCGATGATGAACGTTAACTGCCAGTGTCAGAACCTGCACCCGCCCCGTGAACAGCGTGTTCTTACCACAGCCTGCATGATGAATATCCATTGCCAACCGCTGAGGCCCTGTAGGGGCGCCATGCGACTGAAACCGAAGGAAAGAATTCCAGACAGTGCAGAGGCAACACAGCCAATGAGATAAAATAACGAGTACCGCTTCTGAACCTCATCTATCACAGTTCGCACGGTAGTCAGCACCGGTACCGCGCACGATCATAGAGGAGACACAACGACAAACATCGCGAATACCAGCAGGACAGCAAATAAACTGCGCCCGGGAAGAAGCCTGCCTCGAGGATTCCGAGAAGTGCCCGCAAGCCAGACAGTGTCTGCCAATTCGGGGAGTATGCAAATCCCTAGATAGAGCCACTGTTTAGCGCAATTCGCGCCGGAGGGAAAAGGTGCGCGTCATACAATCAGACATGCTCCCCAGGTCATGACGATTGTAGAGATAAAGATCCGAGGCCCAATCTTGCGAATGATTGCAGTCGCGAGAGGCTGGAAGACGATGTAGGTCACAAAGAAGACCAGTATCATGGTCGACTAGAACGGCATCAGGATTGCTTTGACTGAGCATATGAATAGGGGCAACAAACATAACGAAAGCCGATATACAGCTTCAGGTCCTCCATCATGCTAGCCACATTCAGAATGAGCATTGACAATGGGAAGGTGACGCATAATGTTACCCAGTAATTGCCGCCACCGAGACATTTGTGCGATCCATCAGACTGATGCAGTACGCAGCACCACACATTGTGACCAGCCGGCGGTCAACACGATGGATGATGTTCCTCTGCTCTGCGTAGGTGAATTCCTCGTCATCGTCGATATCAACCACGCGTTTCGTCGCGGGGGCATTGTCGACGTTCTCCACATTCTTGACAGATGCCTTCTCAATGTCGTTCACCATCTTGGATTGAATTAAAGCGGTTGGTTTGGTAGGAATCATTTGGGGACTTCAACGTGGGACAATCCCGCGATGACATGGGCCTTTTTATACCCCTTTGGTTTGAACAAAGAAAGCACCGCTCACTGCAGCTTTTCGTTGTAACCCCAGATACTCGATCGACATTGGCAAATTAGAGCAACCTCCAGCGGGAAGACATGAGGGGGTCCCTTGGCAATGTCTCTTCATTGACAACGGCATCAGGTGGTGATGTCAAGATCCCTACTTTGGTGCACGTCCACGCGATGTCTGTGCTGAAGACCCTGCTCGTTCTCAGTCAGATCCACAACTGACAGCTACACCCTCGGCTGCTGTCGGCTATAAACAATATAGCCTGGTCTGGCCAGAGCTTAACGCCACTTGCTAGAGGGTATCTACTGTAGTGGATGGATAAATGTATGATGAGTATAGAAGTCCTCGTTTATCTGGTGTCTCGGGATTAAGGGGGGTGATTCAGGATATTAACGCACATCTCGTTTAGTGTAGGGTTAGTTAGGTATATAGCTCGGGGGGCAATGTCTGTACTAATATCCATTTTTAGCACTCCCTTCGACCTAGGGTGAAAAGACAGTGTATTTGGTTTACTACTGTATGCTAGTATGAATCAATAGCTAGTTATGCGAGCTTGCTTAATTAATTAGATTGCATCTGCCGTCTAATTTAATAATCCGGGGTCTTAAACCCCTGTAGAAGCCGGTGGAGCAGACAAGCCCAATGAGAGCAGTTTTCCCGCATTCTATGACGGGACGATATTTCTGAGTCTTGACCAGGAACAACCGTGGGACTATCATCCATGATCCTGGATGATTAATTATGAGTTCTGCTAAGGTGGGTTGCTTAAATATTGTCCAGACCACATTGTATCTAGCCCTGCCCTAATCCCCTGGATGCTGTCCAAACCAGGCGAATGGCTGGTCATCATCATTTCATCCGCCTTTTGTTGGGAATGGACGCTTTTGCTCTCGGATTTCTCAAGCGCTGGATTTCTCCGTTCTATTGTTGGTACAACGTCCTCGTCGAGGAGTTATACCTTTGCAGACCTTGAAACCCATTTTGGTTCCCCCAGAGACTAAATATACACTCCATTGAACTGTTTCCCCAAAGCCAGAGCCTTGTTGGATTGCGATAGATTGTAGTCTCCTTCATTGTGCTGCTTCGGTACTGATAGAGACAGTCACCTCGTCACCTCTCTTGTGGATGGCCCCAACACGGATTATATTGGTCAATAATCACAGTCACGTAAAACAACCTTTGCTACGTCGAGTATCCCTGTGTTGAAGCGAATATAATCTAGCCGTGGGTAACAGGACAGGCTATATAATCGGATCGAATACATACAGGTCAACTCAGTCACGGGGCTTACTTAGCATGTAGTTGAACCAATTACTGAGGTATCAAAAGATCAACTTCTCGCACTGCACATCACTTATGCTATCTTGCAAGTATAGCTCCTTGGCCAAGGCGATCTGCTCGGGAATGAGCATGGGAGCCGCCAGGATTGCGAAACATGCCCGATCAGTTAGTGGTGCAAACACCCTCGATCTACAGCTATCCCTCCCCCACTTGGAGGCTCGAGGCTCAAGAGCACGAGCCAAGTTTAGCCCACATATCGCTAGCTCCACCGCAACTAAGGAGCCTTCGAGGGACGGACCGGATGCCTCGATTTTGTGGGCCGTGTCTATCGGTGGGGAATGAGGCGATTATAAGACGATCTTTACCTGTAAGCATTATGGCATGCTTCGATGCTTAGACCTAGATGTAATCTAGATTACCAGATTATGCTCGCTGCCGTACCGAGAGGCATATTTCAATACTCAACCTTATATCGCAACGTATATCTAGCTGAGCTTGCTTATCCAGGACAATGGTATATTGCATCGCTCCTCAAAGGAATCGAGAAAGTCAGACGGGTTCTCGGGTCTTTGGGCCTCCCTGCATGACCTGTCTTTGTTACACAGGCATCCCAAGTCTCTACTACCACGGATTATCGTCCACTGTAGCCATGCGGCGGCTCTCCGAATGAACATGGACAAAGTTCAGAATATCCTGGAAGGCTGCCTTGGGGACCGGATGGTCTGCATAATCCGACTGTTGGAAACCATAGATAATTCCATCAACCCCATCCCCGCTCAGCAGCATATCCACTCGCGCGGTGTCCCCTTGTGTGCTTGTCCAACCCATAACCCTCCCTAACTGGTTGTTCTCCCGCAATATATCCCCCGCCCGTAGCTCAGTGCAGATAAAGCCGGACGGTTCATGGCAGTCGCCAAATTGATGATCGAGTTGCGGGTAACCGTAGTCCATTATTCTCTGCCGGATTGGGATGTTCGTGGCGTTGTAGAGGTCAAGTACCGTTCCTGCCGTTCCACTCAGAACAATCGCCTCGTTTGAACTAAGTGTCGTCTTCATGACTGTATATCCCCGGCTGCGTTCGGTCTGGAAGAAGCCGTATAGCGCCTTCACGCCGGCCGGCTCTAGAGTCTCGCGGACTAGGTCTCGTAGGGCTTCAATGGAACAGCTGCTCCCTGGCCCCACGCAGTAATCGGGGTTCTTGATATCGAGCCAGACGAAGATAATGTTCTGGCCGTTTTGTCGCTCGTTTGCGATGAATTGGAAAAGGTCGCGTGCCTTGCCGCCTGCACTGTCCTTCGCGCCATCGTGATCCGTCCACCAGTCGCGGTTTTTTGCTGTCAGATCGACTTCTATTGCGTTGGCGCCGTGGGAGAGGGCGGCTGTGACGGCTTCAGGGCGTAGAACTCGGTGGGCAATCGCGTAGGTTGGTCGTTGGGTGGAGTGGGGGGCTGCTTGTGTTGTAGAATTCACGACGCTGACAGCGTAGAGGAAACGCTGAGCCAAGCCTAATAGGGAGACCATTCCTGGGATCCGTCCGTTCGTTATGGAGGGAGAAGGGTAGTAGTATTGGAAGGGTAATACAGTTTCTTTTGAGTTGTTGGCTTTTATCACCAGGAGTCATCCATTGCTTATTATTATCGTGCCCCCCTCCTTATGCTTATGTTTGCCATGGCGCTTCTCATGTCTGAGCATATCTGCGGCCTTATTACTGTCTGATAATACGCTGACCCCGTAGATCTAGCCTTGATTGGGAAGTAGGGCTGAGAGGGCCAAGACAGTGCGCTGTGCCATTCCACGGTCTTCACTCGCTCATCAGGCCTCTTCGGCAGGGATCTTGCGATTGTGTTGGCCAGGATTTGGAGCACATGCACTCCAAATATTGAAATATCCCTCCCTAGGCAGTAATTTCCATCACATGGCCGGAAGACTGGAGTAAGGGCTTGGCTTGGGGTCGGTTAAACCAGCTTGAGCCAATCAGGCTATCTTTCAGCTCCGTCCTCCATGTCATATCATGGCACAATATCCGCTCTGCTGCGCCACCGAAAGCCGTCCGCGATCTTACCCTATACCGTAAGGCTCATCGCATAAAATCAATCTTGGCAGGGGCTTTGTATTGGTTCCGATCAGGCGCCAATCCATCATGATGGTAAGCGTTCGTCCTATTCAGATACCGAGTACGGAGTATGCTATATCAAGAATCGTAGTATATAGGTAATGTCCCACCATATTATCTCTGGGTATCTTGCTGAGTTTCTAATTCCTAAGCTCAACGCACAAACAATCTCCCAAACACGACATCAATCTTAAACCCTCTTGGACACCTACAAGAATATATATCAAACCGGACCCCCGCCACCCACACCCACACTTGCACTCAACCTCCCCAACTCGCGAAGCACCTCCTTGGCCAAATTATTGACGATCTGCAAATCCCGCAACATCTGCTGTAACTGCTCTACGTCACCGAGTGCCTGTGATTCCCCCACATCAGAGACATTACCATGCGTCGATAGATAGACAGCGGCGCGGAAAATCGCATTCGGGAGGAAAGGGTGTGCCTGACACATACAAAATCAACATCACTCCCTCAACAAGGGACCAGAAAAAATCTTACCTTGAAACAATTAATTGGACCCATCGCCCGAGAAAGCTGGACAAAGCCACCAACAGCCTGAATCGACCTCCGCGTATCCGTATCCGTATCCGTATTCGGCATATCATGACTCGTCTGTGCGTTCGCAATCTCCGCAACCTCGCCGATGTATATCAAGGCTACCTTACCCAACACATGCGTAAATGCAGCCATCGGATCAACCAGTCCCGCTGGGCTAGGCGAATTCCAGGACCAGAGGTGTGAGCGTCTCTCAGTAATAGTCGCCAGCGCCTTGTGGCGGTCCCAGAACTGATGAATTTCTGGCGCGGTATTGAGGAGGAGAGCCGAGCGGCGGAGGTTCATGGCACGGCCATAGAGGGTTGCCAGGACGATGCATTCGGCGAAGGGAGGGAGTGGTTGTTGCCCACTGGCGGCTATTGCCTCGTGGAGGAAGTCCATTGGGAGTTCGGGGGGTCGGCAGGATTGGAAAATGCTTTCGGGGACGGGGAGGCGGGTCCATATCTGTCTTCAGTTAGAATTTCTTTTCGCTTTTGGATGTATGAGGGGTAGGTATAGTACTGCTTCTTCTTGAAGAGTCAACGGCCATTCATGCCGTGAACTCAGGAATCGATCAAGGCAATATGCTACCCAAAAGGTTCGTCTTTTTTCCTCCGCTGTAGTGAAATCAAGCATGTTCGTTGATGAAAACGCGCCATTATACGCATCGGTATCATGGAGTCGAGATAGCTGAATAAGACGAAAACATCGCCCGGCAGTGACCATCGCCCTAGATTCCTCCATCCGCAGAAGCTCATAGTGAGCGAGAAGAAGAAGTGCCTGGATCTGCTCTAGCGACGGAGTTCTCTCTATGGTCTCTAACTCGTGCAGAACCCGGCTTGTCTCGGTGTAAAGTGAGTCAGCGAGGCGGCGGAACTGAGCGGACATGGCAGCAGCGACCGTGCGCATTGATGAGCGAAGGCATGCTCGTGCCAGAGACGGAGGCTCTGTTTCAACGCGCGAAAAGTACCGCCGCTGGTGGAGAAACGGTGCGATGGGGTGCACGCGGTCGAAGTACAACTGGTCTCTCGGTTAAATTAGCCGACATGCTGGGTGAAAGGGGTGGGAGCATACAGGTCAGCTTGCACCAGGTCCAGCCTGGATCCCGTTCCTGGGGGGTAAGAGGCTCGTAAGGTTTGCGCGGTTAACGACCTGAGAGTTGGGACCATGGTAGATGATAGTAGAGGCGGGCCAGAGCTCTCAGAAGCGGTCGACGAGGAAGAAGATAGTATATACGGAGACTCCTGGCGCCCATCCAGATCAGAGCTGGAAGTCTGGGGTACCTCTGGCGCAGGCTGAGGGTCGGTTTGCGGACCTAGGTTGGCGGGGGATATATTGTCCATTTGCTCCACTACCTGATCCTCAAGGACTTCTGTATACGGTTAGTAAAACGGGTTTCAACTTGGCTTAAGGAAGAAGGTTCTGGCAGTTTACCCAGTCGAGAGTATAGCGACTCGATTTGACCCTTTTTCGGCCCTCGTCGTGGGCGGTTATGGTTGACAATACAGACTCGACCGGTCATCATACAAGAGCCGCACTGGGGCTTAGCCCGATCACATCGTGCTTTGCGTTTGCGGCACTCTTCGCAGGCAAGGCCTGGCTGCTGTCGGGCCGGCCGGGTCGTGGTTGACTTCTGGGGCATGACGGAATATAGCCCAGGTGCCTGGAGTGTCAGAAGGCAGCACAGTCGCCGTTATCTATAACGGGCCAGGGGAGGCTATGCTTTTAGTGAGCGGCTATTTCCCGGTCAGGCGGTATTACTCTATTTGATGAGCATATCCCAACCTGCAGTCTGCTAATCTGGGGACAGGGATTGTAGACTTTCCCGTTAATCCCATAGGAGAATAGAGCACCATGCCATCAACAGGTCCAACACTGTGTCAAACGTGCCAACAGCACCAGGACAAGGACCGTGCACATTGGAAGGCCCTGCGGAACCAATACCCGAATGATGATCGTCCAAGCAGGGATTTTCGCCCAACCCGAGATTTATTGGCTGCCAAGTATCGAAACCTAACAGGAAGCAAAAAAAACAGACACCTCTCTGAATCCGAAATAGGCAACCCTGCGACTGCAGTGAGACCTGAAGGGCCTAATTCCACTGTTTAAGCTTTAGTGGTGAACTATTCACGGCTTGTTCAGGAGTTAGGAGTATTTCACCGGTATGCCGCGCCTCACACAGTAAGTCCGGCGTCCGCAGAGCTGAGAGTGTTCGAGACTGCCAGAGGAATCCCGACACCAGACACGTCAGCTTGATGGCTGAGGCCTCAAAGGATGCCGCCCCGAATCCTCTGCTCAGCCGCTGCTGACAATAATCAATGCTGTCGGGAGTTTCCGGTGTAAAAGAAAGACCGGCTGATATTGTAGGGGAGTCACCGAGATAGGGCCTGAGGGTGCAGAGTACCGTCGTATATCAGTCAGAGCCCTAGGCTCTCACCGACTCGACACTAGTATATGAGAACCAGAAATCTACTGCGTACCTCCCATCCCAATCCACCCTGCCTCTCACTTCTCCTTGCATCCACACTGTCACGATGCTCGAAACCCTGCAGGTCTGGCCCACGCCTGTACCATCATACAATGAATGGATGAAACCCTCCCCACGAGTCCAGCAACGCAGCGAAACCTCTTTTACATCTACACCGACTCCTCCCCAAAAAGACACAACCCTTCACCTTCCTCGCATTCTCTGCCTTCACGGCGGCGGCACAAACGCCCGCATCTTCCGCAGCCAGTGTCGCGGTTTACGCGCTCGACTAGGCCCCTACTTCCGCCTCGTCTTTGCGCAAGCGCCTTTCTACACAACCCCAGGACCCGATGTAGTCAGCGTCTACGAGCAATGGGGACCCTTCCGAGCCTGGTTCCCCCCGGGCTACGGAACCGGAACCTCATATAACGCAACCGTTCCAATCTCCGACAACCCAGTCGCAACCAAAATCATCCTCTCCAGCATTGAGCAAAGCATCGAAGCCGCCATGAACGAGGACGACCGAGTCGGAGCAACCGGGGCGTGGATGGGCCTATTAGGGTTTAGCCAGGGGGCCAAAATGGCCGCTAGTCTTCTGCTGCGCCAGCAGAATACGATCCCGAGCCGGCTAAAGACAGGCATCGACTACCGGTTTGCCGTTTTGCTCGCGGCACGCGCGCCGATGGTCGCCTTGTCAGAGGATGACGCACTACGATTCCCAGGGTTTGAGCCGCCGCTACATCTACCGACGATCCATGTTCATGGGATGAACGACCCTGGGTTACCGCTGCACCGGGAACTGCTAGACTTCGGGTGCGAATACGGCAGTTCGCAGCTAATTGAGTGGGACGGGGAGCATCGGGTGCCGATCCGGAGTAAAGATGTGAAGGCTGTGGTGGATGCGATGTTAGCTCTTGCGCGTCAGACGGGGGCTATTCGACGGTTTTGAGATATGTTGGTTGATTAGCGGGATACCTGGGCGGACAGCGTTGGTTTGATTTTTATAGACTGCCTTTCTTTTCAATAGACTATAAATTTTTATTGAATATACTTCTTTGTCTTGGGGTTCTTTGTCCCATTGTTCCATTGTCGATTGTCGATTGTCGATTGTTCCAGCGGAGCCCTAAGTCCAGGCTCGTATCGACTATTGACCCACAGAAAAAGTAGAACTCGGGGTGGAGACAGCGGGCCGGAGCTCAAAGAAACTCCGTTCAGTAAGTTTAGTTAAGGCAGAATTGAAGCCTTGAAGGTATTAGTTATTATCATTATTGGCTGTGAGTCATGGGCCAAGAGAGGCTTTCTATTGGAGCTGGATGTTGTATATAGCACGAGCTCGATGCTTCGCCACCACAAGCTGTTAAAAACAGCACAGTTTCTGTTGCAGAAATTGACTTCTTAATTCTTAGATAATTGGTCTATCAGCCTTATATATCAACAAAAGCTTTCCAACAAAAAAAAGTCTATCCAGTTCATTCTAGCCATTTAGCTATGGCGAACGCTATTAAAAATTAAAGTAATATGATATAAGATGACAGCCTCACTGCCCCTCCTTCCCAGAAGCTTGCTCTTCAGCCTTTTGGTCAACCTTTTCTTCGCCATTCTCTTCATCCCTCGACGACTGCTTAACTGCCTGAGTACCATCCGGCTTGCGTCGAATGTCCCTCCACCCCAACCCCCAACAAAACAAAAACGACGCACCCCCAAGACCGATCCCCATATAAAAGATGCGGCTAATCGCCGTACTATAATCGTCCAACACGTTCGCCAAATCCGCACCGGACACGACATCTCGGACAGACCGAGCCCCTGCCAGAAGGACCTGCTGTACCTCTATCGGGGGAAGGCTAGCAGTGAGCAAGTCGCGCAGACTATTAGAA
Source organism: Aspergillus asperescens (assembly GCA_027569075.1). NCBI lineage: Eukaryota > Fungi > Ascomycota > Eurotiomycetes > Eurotiales > Aspergillaceae > Aspergillus > Aspergillus asperescens. The sequence continues at coordinate 79,205 of JAPDEH010000025.1, read as the reverse complement.
AAGATAGTCTGTGCCGCGGATAGAATGATAGCGCCGCCAAGAAATTGGACGAAGATGATGATGGCCATGGCGGTGGGGATTTGAGGTTTGGGAATGAGGTTCGGCACCGTGAGGAAAGGCTTTTCAGGTTTGTTAGTGGTTGCAACTACTAGTACGAGAGGAGAGTGGGAGGGGTGGACGTACTATGCTAAGAGTCAGACCACAGCCGGCTCCGAATATGATCTGGTATCCGATCAAGTTGTGCTCAGGAGTCGAAGTCTCGATGGTGGACAACAGGCCGTATGCGATCGTGACTAGACTTGTTCCGATGACGATTGATGGGAGGTAATAGCCAAATCGCTGGACTGTTATGCGTCAGATCTGAGGTCTCAAGTGATGGGTAATGGAGAAGCATACTCAAGGATCCGGAAATCACTGCAAAGACGAGCTGCGCAATAATGGTAGGGAGAAGATGGACACCGCTCATCAATGCCGAGTCACCCTTGACCACCTGAAAGTAAATGGGGAGGTAGTAATTAACGCAGTATAGCACGCCGTAGAAAAAGAACATTGTCGCAGCGGCGGACCAGATGATGCGTTGTCGAAGCAGAGAGAACGGAATCATTGCAGCGTCACCGCGAGTGTATTCCCAAGCTAGGAAGACAATGAAGGTGAGGCCAGATCCCACGAAGAGGCCGATGACCCGAGAGCTATCCCAGGCATACTGGTTTCCGCCCCATTCCAAAGCCAGCATCAGCATGACAACGGCAGGAGCCACAAGGACGAACCCAGCCAGATCCAGTGCCTTGACTGCCGTGCGGAGCACCTCGCGAGGCGGTGGCTTTGGCATTCCACCGGGGAGGCGGAAGAAGACGAGGATGAGAAAGACGACCGCGCCAACGGGAAGGTTGATATAGAAACCTGCACGAAGTTAGAGCGGTTCTGACCGACAGGACAAGGATAGGGCAGTGCGTACACCATCGCCAAGATACCCGCTCAGTAAATACACCTCCAAGCAGAGGGCCGCAGGCGATTCCAAGCTGACCAAGCGAGATATTAACCCCCATAACCAGCGGTTGCTTGTGCGGCGGCACGCAGTCAGAGAGGATGGTAAGAGCACCGTTCATCAGGCCCGACGACCCAAGTCCAGCGATCGCACGTCCGATAATCAACATGGTAGACGAAGTGGCTGCGGCACAAACGACGGACCCGATCTCGAAAATAGCGAAGAAAGTGAGGAAGGTCCGCTGGATTCCCGGATGTTAGCGAACTGCTCGGACATTCCGTAGATTATCACCCCAACTACAACTCAGGCACTTGCCTTGGTGTCAAAGTATGTATAGAGTTTCCCACTCAGGGGCTGGAAAGCCGCATATCCCAGTTGATAGGCGCTGCCATACCAGCCGACATCGAGGAGAGAGTTGAAGCGAGATGTGATTTCGGGTACGGCTGTTGATACAATCGATGTGTCCAGCATAAGCAGGAAGTATGCAAGTGTGACGGGAAAAATGATGAGGATAAGCCTTAGCAAGGGTACAGGCTGCTCTTCGGGCGTCTGGGAGGGTGAAGGTGTGGGCGAAGGCGACAAGGAGGAAGACGGGACTTCCTTCATCTGGCCGTCGTCTTTCTCGATGTCGTCCACCATTGTAGTTTCGACTGCTAGACGTTAGAGGTGAGGGACCCGTAGATGTTCAAAGCCGCAATGGATTTCATTGGGATTTGTTTGAGAATAATATCAATATATATGAGCAATATTGGATTCGGGCACGCAAGTGCGTTGAGACTCAAGATGGGAGAATCGGGACTCGGAAGATCAGCAGAGACGTTCATAATATAATGCAGTACAAGTCTCCGATCAGCTATGCTTGACGAGTTAAGCCTCGAGTCGGCTTGCATTAATCTGCTCTGGGCACTGGGCTGCCAGCTGGATATACTCCGTGTTATTACTCCGGGAATGGTTCGAACCCCTCGCTGTCCTTCGGTGCCACAATCAAATAGTCCGCAGGCGATCCACATGGGAAGGAAACGAAAACGATTAGATTTGAACGATAATTATGTCAATCTTGCAAAGTTAAGATCTGAGACTTGTACAAACAAATGACAACTTCCCCCTTCAGCTCAAGGTCAAGCTCCTATCCACCTATACCCTTTTCTATAAGACCCGCAAAGGGATCCGGCTACTAAGAGCCAGAAGCTGGATGATGTTTTTCGGAGAGGGGATTGTCTATAACATTGGGTATATTGCGTATGATGTCTATAATAGTAGGTATACTGTCTGATTTCAGGGTGGATCCACGATCTCCTTTATATCCACAAGGGTCTCTACGTGGGTAATTACTCTAGGTATTTTGCTTTTGAACCCCTTTCCTGGGCTTTCTACAAACCCCATCAAAAAAATGCAAAACTGTTTCTGAAAAAGCCTGACGCCTCAGCTGCGTAGCAGAAGTTTCCTCACCAGCTTGAAACATATAATAGTTTCACGTTAATCTTATACTCTTAACCAACCAGACACCAAATTCTATTCATTTCCTCTATCCGCCCTGTAGGTTAATATATTTATTAGTAGATAATAGATATTCTTACTACTTGTATCCCCACCTGTAATACGGTAAGTCTAGGACTTCCCTGGATTTAATCTCCGGATGCTCATACTCAGCCATCAAATCTGACTGCGGATTACCTGGGTGAGGCAACATGTGTAGGAGTTCAAGCAATATAACCCTAACAAGGTAGTCAGTGGCGAGAATGAGGTTGACCTGAAGATACAATTTCCCCTCGACATTGTCTACTTTTCTTTACAACCCTTTACAAACCTGTATAACTCTGCAAACTCCTGTAATTTACCGCCATGTGACACAAGCCCAATATCATGCCACGGTTTGTTCTTGTCTTTCCATTCCATCAGCCTGGCCTTCCAGCCATGGCCACCAGTAACAGCGAGAGCATTTTTGGACTCCTTCCGCTTGAGAACTGGATTCTTGTACTTGACATTATACGTTCTTTTCACTCCTGGTTGTGGCCAGCAAGTGGTTAATGAATATCCATGTAAAGCTTTGTTAGGACTTATGGACTGCGCTTCATACCCTAAATCTGTCGAGTCGCGATTTTCATCAGATGGTGTTGCTGGTCTTGTTCAAGACTCTTTGTATCCAATTCCCTAGAGGAGCGGACACTGAACAGGCTATACCAGAGGCCACTAGACATCTCTTCCCATTCCCCGCGCGTGAGAGTATGTACTGGACACGCTATCCGATTTCCGGGACTAAATTCCATTCGACATCGTATCAACGTTCCTACAGAACAAACCACTGAACACCAGAAGCTACACCCGCTTCTTCAGTCAGACATAGGTGTGAGGATATATCCATGGGTACGAATCCTCATTTACTCGGTTCCATATTCTAGCTAAAGATGAATAATATTCCAGGTTACGATTTATTGCTGGTGCTAGGGACAACCCCCGTCCTTAATCAGCGCAGGTAGGGATAAGAAAGCTTCCCCAAGCAGTGTAACTTATATACATACTAGGGCTAAGTAGGGCCCTCCAGATAAGAACTAATTATTGAGCTATCTAGCTGGATTGAAAATACATATAGTAGGTCATTATATTTCATGAGAATCGTATGCCAAAATAAAAAGCCACCCATGTCCAGTAAAGGCGTTAAAGGCTCAATCCTTAACCAAAAGCCTGACCCCCTTACTATCCATTTTGACAAACGGAATAAAGATATCGTGAATAACGCGAACATCCTCAATCGTTGTCTCAAAAAGCTCAAAGTTCATGCGGCGGAGAAGACTCGATATTGCCAGGAGGATTTCCGAGCGAGCAAGACTGTAGATGCATGTGTTAACTGGATACACCATTAACGGAAATAAATGAGAGGAGCCACGTACTGCATCCCAATGCACATGCGCGAGCCCTTCGAAAAGGCAACCATGTACTTCTCCAACCGCTTCCGCTCGGCCGAGTCAACCCAGCGCTCGGGGTTGAAGGTGTAGGAGTCCGGGAAAATGGATTCGTCGTGGTGCATGAGGAGGCAGCTCATGCTGATAGGGGTCTAGACCAGACCTGATTAGCAGATGGTGTGTTTGACAGGTGAGTGACACGTACTCCTGGTGGAATGGTCCACTCCTTGTACTTGAGAGTGTTGTATGGAGCAATCCGAGGGAGACGGGCAGTAACACCGTATGACAATCTGCACCTGTATTAGCATCCTGTCTGGGACTGATCAAGGTTTAGACTGACCTGATTCCTTCCAGCATCACGCCGGTCTGGTGGATGCAATATTAGCTGTGTTTTCAATCCCCAGTGCGGTGCAAACTCACAAGGTATGGCAGTTGCTCCAGCTGAACAAGACTTGGATCATCGCCCAACGGCGCCAACTCATCCTTCAACTTCTTCAGCAATTCCGGCTGGTTGTGCAGGTAGAACAGGATATAGCTCATAGCCTTGGCCGTGGTTTCGGCGCCCGCGGATACAAAAACCTGCATGTCCTGGGCGAGTCGCGCCTGGCTCTTTTCCTGCTCCGGCAAATCACTACTAAGGACGTTATCAAAAAGATTCTGACGGCCATCCTTCGTCTCCTGCGGTCCGGTCTCGTAAAATCTCTTCGATATCTCCGCGATCTTCATTCTGCATCGACGCTGGTAAGCGAAAAATAATTCCATGCCCGGGTTTAACCACGCGGTGAGCGACTCAGGCATCGCGACAAGGAGCGGGAGGAGAAAGGCCACCGGACGAACAAAAACAATGGTTTTGGCAGTACCGCAGAGCATATGCTGCCATTGTGGAATGAAGTCCGGCTCATCGAGATAATGGTACCCTTCGCCCATGGTGTAATTGGTTATCACATCGGTCGTGAAGCAGGTAAGCGGGTACTCGATGTTGACGGGCTGGCCGGTATTCCTCAGCTCCTCTAGTCGCCGACAGAGCTTATCGACGAGTTTCTTGAGCGCGGGCTCAAGCTGGCGGATGCGGGCAATAGAGAAGAAGGGGTTGAGCTGCGAGCGGATCGTCCGGTGGCGGTAGTGGTCTTCGGCTGTGATGAGGGCGTAGGGGGAGTTGAAGGTGCGCTGGTAGTAGTCATATTTGTTGCGAGGGCTGTCGCGCGAGTAGATGACTTCGTAATAGTCCGGGTCGCTGACGTGCAGTTCGGTCGGGCTGATGCGGACGATGGGGCCTAACCGGTCAGATTTAGTGAGACGGAGCGGGAGATATAGGAGAGGCACCGTATTTCTTGTGCAAGTCACCGATGTGAAAGGTGAATCGTCCGTTGCAAATGGCTTCCCAGTAGAACTCATACATCACCGTCAAGGCGGCGAGACGAGGCCCGGGGAAGTGGGCGATAGGGGAGAGATAGAGTCGATAGATCACAACTGAAAGGAGATAGGCCAGACCAGCCGTACCAGCTGCGGCATAAGGGTGATGCAAGAGGAAGGCTAGCAACTGCATGGTGACGGCGGCTGTGACAGGGGGTCAAGGATCCGACAACCAGGTAGCCGGGACGGGGCGTTGTGAACTTCTTATCCTTGGGATCCCGTACGAACCCCCTGCGAGAATCATGTCATGGATGCATTGCAAGTTACAAATAATATTTAGAATAACAATGCGTGGTGCCCACTGGAGGGCAACCCTGAATCGCCATTGTTAACTTTGTTAGACGGAGTACTCCGTAATTCCTGCCAAAAGCTCCCGCGCCAATGGAAGTGACCGACAGCTGCCAAATGGTTCGTGTTTCTTCACAAAGACTGCAACAAAGCGATTGTTAAGGATCCACAGTGGACCTGGTCCAGCCACTTGGAATCTGTCCATATCAAGCCGGCTGATGGCTGTCGTCTTAGGGCATTCGCTAATACGAGACTCCTGCCTTGTTCAGCCTTAGTCTGCCGCATCTTGCTGGGCTCCAAGTCCAAATTTCAGGTTGCAGGATCATCACTGGCAGAGCATCCCTCATTAGATGATCTTGGCCTTCTTCAAGGATGATCGCGGCTGACCAAGGTGGATTGGCATGGCGTGGAGCATCTGAGAGCTGGGATCTTTCATTACGCCCATTATTCTTTGATATTTATCCTTTTGGGTTCTTCAACTGTCAGTCATCAGTAGTACCCACAGTCTAGCTGTTGGTAAACGTTGGATTCCCACTACAACCCTAAAGTCATGATCGGCGAGCCTGCTACAGCACCTGGATCCAAGTATGGAGAGTACCCCCCTGCTCGAACACGCTTCTAGCGTAGTAGCGTTAAAGGCTCCAGAAAAAGATAGGGCTTCTGCGTTAACCATGTTAAAAGTTATATTAACAGCGACGAACTACTCCTAAAAACCCGTACCACCCTTCACTGGGCAGCACTAAAGAGATGTATCTCCTCCCATAGCACAACAGCTTCCAATATTGTACGGATTGTTATTCGCTCCCTCGACGTCACCACTCCAGACTAAAGTAGCACCTAAGTGATCAGTGTGTTGATGAGTCAAAAGAGAGTTAAGGGCTGAATCTCCGGCCACGCCGCACGACACAATCTCTTGTGGTCGTCGAGTGATGTCTGATACCTCTTATATGCTATTTGCAAAGTGATGGGCGTATGGCCTGCTTTTGGCGAAGATATCGGAGAACACATCCGCGGAGATAATCTCCACACATGATTGAGACGGGCCGTTGCACGTTATTCCCCGGATCTGGCCGTACACGACAGGACCTAAATTCTCTGATGAACTCTATCTTGAACCGGGGAATGGATTAGGCTGCAGTGTGGCAATCAGATATGGAATTTTCAGCATCGTCCCCACAGGATACCAAAGGGAGACGGCCCAGCCTCGGGGGATTTCGCATTTCTATTAGAATACACAAGATGGTTAACTGGGTCAGTGCCAGTCCGGCTTGTCGTCGCGGTGTGTTGGATGTTGTTTGTTGAATCCTTGTGTCATCGACATGTCTGACGCAATTTTGTATTCGAAGCTGCGTGCGTAATCTCAACAACCAACGACCCCGGATTGAACATTCCTCCCACGAGGTTGTAAGGGCTATTCTTGGAACTAAATTCCCCATTGGCTGCGGGGGGTCGCTCTCAGCCCTAGAAGACAACAGCCACATCATCTCCAGATGACGCCGAATTTCCCAACCAACCATAAGGCCTGCACCCCCGGAAAGCTTGATACCAAAGCAACAGCATACTGACTCACAGCGATGCCTGGTAGAGAGGTAATTCGGTTGCCTCCGCAGGTGGGTTAAGTCCCCCGCGATCCTGTTCTTCGCTTCCTGGCTCTTTCTCCTCCTACAACTCTCTGCTCCATCTAGTCTTACCACAAGGTACCTTGGCAAACAAAGCGAGTTATCACACAAAACCAGCTCAGCGTCTTCAAGCTACCTTATCAACCAACAAATCAACCAACTTACTTACCTCCTTCATCAAAATGAGGTATACCACTCCCACCATCGTGGCAGCTTCGGCACTCAGCCAGACCATGGCCGCCCTCGCCGGCCTGGCAACCACCACCGTAAGTCCCTCTCTCCACTCAACCCACCCAAAACACAAACCAAACTTAACACCCACCTAGCACTACAGCGACGGCCTCCAAGGCGCCTGCGGCTGCGGCAGCAACGACGGCACCTTCGACTGGCAATACGGCATCTCCAGCGGCGTGTACACGGCCGCCGCCAACCAAGCCATCTTCGACAACGGCGGCATGGAGCACTGGTGCGGCGGCGGATGCGGCAAATGCTTCCGCCTGACCTCAACCGGCGTATCCAGCTGCGAAACCTGCGGCACAGGCGGGGAGACCGGCAAGTCCATCACGGTGATGGTAACCAACCTGTGCCCGTTTGTGGGTAACGAGCAGTGGTGTGCCAACCCGGGCCAGGTCAACCCGCAGGGATACGGGTATCACTTCGACATCATGGGTGGCGCTGGTGTGTTTGGCGACAATGTCGTGGTTGAATTTGAAGAGACCGCTTGTCCTGGTGATGCAGGATTGAAGTGGAAGACCTGTGAATGTCATCCTGATTTGAAGGGGAAGGATCTTACTGATGGGAAGCATGCGGGTGGCGCTGGGGTTGTTGGACCTGGTGAGGCGGCCATTATTTCGGTGATTGGGGCTGGTCAGCCGGCTCCAACTGTCGCTCCGGCTCCTGTTCCTGTTCCAGGTCCAGTTCCGGCTGAGGTTGAGGCTGGAGGAGATCAGGGTCAGGGCAAGGTTGATGTTTTTCCTCGGACGCTGGTGACTATGGCGAGGCCTGTTGAGACTGGGGCTCCGGTTCCTGTTGCTGCTGGCCCGGCGCAGGTTGTCGTCTAAAATGGCGTCGTCTGATACTTGTTCTTTGTAGCCAATCTGGCCCCCCTTCCTGTTTGCAATTTGTGTTTGGGGGTTGACTCTGTTTGCGCTTTGTTATTATGTACTACTACCAAGTCTGTTTTCAATCAATGAGTGTATCACCCCCCACAATCCTCAAGGTTATATTGTAGAAAAAATTCAGTAAAATACAGACAACTCCTAGAAAGACAGACACTGGTATGTACAAGCACGAAATCATAAAATCATCAGACATATCACATCAAACATTGATAATCTTCACCTGGGCCCTGTGTATATGCTCAACCTGCAACAGCTTCGCTGTCTGAATCTGCACTGGCAAAGACGACCTCGGCAGCGGATACGTGTCGATAAAACCACCCTCCTGAATCACCCCAGTGCGGTCGAGATTATTACGCGCTCGCACGTACGGGTCCAAATCCCAGTAATTGACGCGGATCTGCTCGATCGTGTCCTCGCGCTGTGCGATCGCCTCATGCAAGTCCATCGGACTTCCACCGCGGGAGGCCGAGATCCACTGCGACGTAGTAGCGAGGAAGTCATCGCCGATCGACTGTCGTTCGGCGAGAAGTGCATCACGGGTGGCGCAATCGTTCATGGGTAGGTTCTCGTCTGTCTCAGGCTCGACATACTCATACTCCCAGTCTTCGCTGCCGCCGAGCTGGACCGGGATATGGTCGCGATCGATGTATCTCTCCAGGTCTCCGACGGTGCGAGTGAAATGGATTTTTTGGACGAGACTTGCGTCCATCCACGGCTTGATGATCTTCCAGACGCCTGTACTTGGTTAGTGGACGCGTTCAACTGCGGGATGGGAGTGGACGGACCGCCAAACACTCGGGGGGCGTTGTGTATTAGGAGCACGGCGAGGTACTCGGGGTAGTATGTCTCGAAGCAGCGGATGATGAACTTGACTGGGGCGTATTCCTGCTGGATGTTAGGGCGGTGATTGTGTTATTGTGTGGACAGCATACCATGTTCGCAAGGGAGAATCCCGTCATATCAAAGAGCACGGTCTGCACACACACTGTCAGTCGGGCAACCAGATTTCAATCACGGGGGGCCATACCGCAGAATCAGCGGAAGGCGATAAAAGTAGACGCGCCGACTCGAATACATGCGTGATAAACTGGTTCAGACATTCCTCGCTCTGCTCCCCAGGACGGTGCGTCCGTATGCGCACGATAACAATCGGTCGGCCCATCTGGTCGGCTCCATGTACAAATCCCTTCCCAACTCGGAGCTGCCGCATGAACCCCGTTGCCTCCTCTGCGATGAAGAAATTCCTCAAGAGACTTTCATTTTCAGCCGCGTACAGCTCCCCGCGAGGCAAGAGCACACTGTCCACCTGCATCTCCTTGAACCGCCACACCAGCGAGTTCAGAAGGTGGACCAGTGCCGCATTCACATCCCACTTGGATGCTCGCAGAAATCGCAGCAGGTAAATATCGGGGTGCTCGTGTTTCGCCGCGTTCAGCAGTCCGTATCGGACGTCTTCGGGGGACATGACGACGAGGAAGCGACGAACGCGGCGGACTTGGGACGCGGTAAGGCCGGCATCGCGGAAAGTATGGAGGAGGCGGGTATGGTGCACCGACACCGAGTCTCTGGAGCCCTTGCGAACAAGGGTACCCTCAGGAGTCGTGAACAGCGAGCTTCGACGCGCCGGTGTGCTCGAGCGCGACGACCGTGAGGAGCGAGCAGGTTCGAGGCTGTGGACGCGAATGAACTGCTCCAGAGCACCCAGCGACGAGGCCTCAGCCAGATGCAGCAAGAGGGTCCAGAGCTGCACCAGACACGACTCGTGGATTGGGGAGAGGTTTCCCCAGGATCCCGTGGGGATGCTGGACGCGTTCATGACCGTTTCGCCGCCGGCATGCCGTATCTCGTTGCTCGTTTCAGAGAGAGGGACGCGCTGAGGGACGCGCTGAGGGACGCACTGAGGGATGCGCTGAGGCACGATGCTCCCACATTTTGAACCTGGCGAAGGATTTATTCCCCTTTTCCGTGTGCATGAGACAGGGGAGCAGGGCGTTTTCCCCGCAGAATGGCAGCGTGGCCTCGGTAGCTGTGATTGCTCCTCCACCAGTGGCGGATCCTGCGCTATCCCTTAGCATCTCTTAGCAACCGGGGGACGCGCTGTCGTCATTGGCCGTGCCCCGCAAAGGATGCCAGTTGCCTCCGCTTGTGTCTGTGAATGCCGTCATTCCGGTGTTTTGTTTGTCATGCCATTGGATCCAGGGGCGGTGGCGAGACGAGCAGTTGAAGCCGCGGTGTGCTCCATCTCGTGTCATCTATCTTGCACACTCTCTTATGAATTTCTGGCGAAGCGCATTCCCAGCGAGATCTGGATGCCGGGGGATCCGGAGAGTAGATATATACCGGATAATGAACAGCGTCGCTGCCTAGGGTCATCCACACAATCAGCTGCAAACGCATCGCTCGATGCGCTCTGTTCGTGATTTCTGTTCCTGAACCCGGGAAACCAGTTCCATCGCCACTGCCCTGAAACACCCGCTCCACGAGATTGTGATCCGTTCCAGGTCACTCTTTGATGACGTTCTGTCTCGCCGTCTCGCTGTCTCGCTGTCTCGCTGTCTTGCTCTTGCACGCCAACCAACTAGCGAAGAATGTAGTCGCGATTAACCTCTTTTTTTTTCCAAGACTTGTCCCTGTCAGCATGCTTACGCGACATCAGAATGTTCGTGCCTGGATCGCCACCGTGTCTTATCACCCTCCTTGCCGCTTGGTCCGTCTGACTGGTGCAACGAGCATTATATGCGACGCCCCTCCACCAGCTCATCAGACCCTGGATCCCAGTTCTCGGACTTTTCGGCCTCGCGCGCCCCTGTCAAGGCCGAGCACCGACAGTCCTGCATGAGGTTGTAAGCACCAGCTGCACTTTGCCAGAATGGGCATGTCGTGACTGGCCTCCGATGTACGGCATTTGCTCTCCCCGATGAACCAATACCTGCCATCTCTCCAGAACGGAGCGCCACGTCGGTTCATCCATATTCAGTCTTCGAAGTGACCTTCGAATGCTAGTTTAGTGGGAAGGCCGGGGGTTTACCGGTATAGAGGGCGGCTCCCTTGGGGAATGGATATCAGCATGCGAAGGCTTGAAGACTGCAAACTATTGTCGTCCCTGATCGGGGTACTGCCAGCTGGAGGCGGGACTCCCGATGATTTGAACTGCTCCCCGGTTCGCCTGCAGGTGCTGAGATCATATCATGCCCGTGCACTGCCTTTGCATGCGTCAAAGAATCACGAGTCAACCTGTCGGCCCTTGTTTCACCCCTCGTGTGCGGATATCACGATGTTTGCTCTCGGGAATGGACCCGACGTCGGTCTCCGAGCTGGAACTAGACACATTCTAAACCGCGCGATGTGGATGGATGTACCGTCCGATGGCTGTAAATAGCCCTGCATGCAGTGGTAGCATAACCATGCGGACTGGTACCTTCAATCACATTCAGCTCAGAGCGGCACAGAGCCCGAGACGCGTGTCCCAACATAATAAGATCGCTGGCTGTCCATCGCCTCTGTATTCTGAAACGCTGACCACTGCTTGGACATTTTTCCTCAACCGCACCCAAGATGCCCGCCGAAATCCCCGCCGAAAGTGGCCCTGCCAGAGTGCAAACCAACGAATTCAATGCCTTGGAAGTGGTGTCCAAGTTGGAACCGTCTCGAGGGCCGAGTCATGCACACTGGTGGCAGCGTACAAGCTCTCAACTGGCTCTCATGTTGAAAGAGGCTGGGTATCCTGTCGAGAAGCAGCTTGAAACTCTTCTTTTCTACTACCACTGGATTGTACACCCCCCCCCCCCCCCCCGGTGTGAGTAGTTAGGTGGTGTTAATCGCCCCAGGTACCTTATCTCGGTCCCAAACCAGACTCTGAAGGGAATTTCAAATGGAGGTCCCTCGTTTCCGACATCGGCATTCCATTAGAGTACTCCTGGAAATGGGACACGGTGAGCAGCGGTCCGGATGTACGGCTTACCATTGAAGCAATCAACGAGCTCAGCGGCACCCGGTTTGATCCTCTGAATCAGTCTCCCTCTCTAGAGCTTCTGCAACGTCTCGCAGAGATCCAGCCCCGACTGGATCAGTCCTGGACAAGTCACTTCCTCTCCACCTTCTACGACCACGACAAGGTAAAGTATGTGGAAGAGTCACAGACCGCCACGGGCATGCCACTACGGTCGACCATCCTTGTCTGCTTCGAGTTCGGGCGCAATGGCACGACAACCAAGAGCTATATGAGCCCACGAAAACTCGGCCAGCAAGGATTCGCCCCGTTGTCCGAGTACACGACCGCCATCCAGGCACTCGGCCCTAGCCGTGCACTCGACGTCCTTGGCGACTTCCTCAGCACCAGCCCCGAAGGAAGTCACCTCAACCCCTTCATGCTCGCTGTCGACAACGTCAACCCATCCTCCTCGCGGCTCAAGTTCTACTTCGCCACCCCCCGAACAAGCTACAACTCCATCCACGAGGTCCTCACCCTAGGAGGCCGCATCTCGAGCCCCACTCTCGAGGAGAAACTACGCACCCTCCACGAACTCGTCAAAGCTATAATGCCAACGCCGGAAGATCTCCCAGACGACACCGACATCCCAGGCCCAGAGCCCCTAGCACCCACACCCGCACCCACACCTGCACCGACCGAGGACGCACCCGAGCCTACCTCCGACATGGCAAACCAACGACCTGCCTTCGTAGCCGGATACCAGTACTACTTCGACATCGCCCCGGGCGCCGAACTACCCGACATCAAATTCTACATCCCGATCCGGAAGGACCAGATGGATGACCTCACTGTCGCTACCGGTCTCACGAACTGGATGACCGCCCAGGGCCGGGGCGCGTTCTGCGATGGGTATCTCCGAGTTCTGGAGGGGCTCGCGGGGGGTCGTGATTTGAGTCAGTGCCATGGGCTCCATACGCATATTTGCTGCATGGTCAAGGCGAATGGTGAATTTGATGTTACCTCTTATTTGGCGCCGGGGTTGAAGGAATAGACGCTTGGAATAGGATGAGGCTGAGGTGATTGTGCGGGATACGGACGCTCATTTCTCGCACCTATCTAGATGATTCAGTTTTTGTTTTTTTTTTTTTTTTTTTTTTTTTTTCCTGGTCAATCTACATGGCTAACGTAAGATTGGACTGCTCGAACCATCTCGTCGGGACATTTCTATAAGCTAGGCAGTTGGGAAACATGAAATGATGATCAAAATACATATATAAATCGAGAGGATGCCCCCTAGGTACCTACTAGAAAAGGAAACCACTTCAGACCTGTTGCAAAACGTATCTTCCCCGCGTGCTTAGGCTGAATCAACGGCCGGGACCTACAAAAGTCAGCAATCCATCTCTCTGAAGTCTCAACCAGGCGTGAACTCACCTTCAACTGATCCCAAGACGACTGCCCAGGCCAGCCATCTGCATCGGCACCGGTGTACCCAATCTTCTCCTGCCAGCAGGCATAGCTCGCCACATCCTCATCCGTCCACTGCGTTGCAGGGCCGGCAGCATACTTGTCACACTCCTCCTCAACAAGCCTCTCCCCCATAGTCTCCACAATCAAACTATCAGGCTTTCCTCTGAAGAACGTATCCCCAGGGAACACCTCATACTCTGCGCCATCACCACCACCAGGAGTCTTATCCAGTGGCACCCCCCTCGCCGGAATCTCCAGCACATCTCCAGCCTTCAGATCCGCACCCTCCTCCAGCCCATTAACAGACAAAATATACCGCTCAGGCACATTATACTCCTTTGCAACATCCGCAACCGTCTCCCCGCCATCCTCAACAACATGCTCCCCCCCATCAAACAACTCCCCAGGATCCAACCCCCCACCGGTCACAAGCTCATAAAGCTGCGCCCCAGGACACTCCGTCGAAAACCCATCCTTATGGCCCTTAATCTCATCGCCCGCACCAGCCCGTCTCAGATACGCAATGGCATCCTGCACCCCAACAACCTGATGCGCCGTCGGCACAGTCAACCCCTCCTTTCCCAAAAACGCCAAAACCGCATAATGCTCCTGATTCAACTCCGTATCCCCATTGGCGCCGGAGCGATGGCCCTTCCCGCGTCCATCAAAGACGTACCCATGCTCGCAGACACCGAGGTTGTAGGCGATATCTATCCAGCCCTGGGTTGGGTCGGCGAGGTGCATGTCTTGGATTGATTTCATGTATGGTGCGCATTCGCTGTGGTTGCGCGAGGTGAATGACGGTCCGACGTAGTGGACCTTCACACCTAGCGGTGCGGTGATCGGTGTGTAGGATCCTTTTGGGGGTGTGGCGGACCAGTCTTCGCGGGGGACGAAGTACATGGCGCTGGCAGCCGGCAGGAGGAGGGGGAGGAGGGTGAGGAGAGTATTCAGGGCCATTTTTTTTTTTTTTTTTTTTTTTCCTTTCTTTCTTTCTTTTGTTACTACTTACCTTGGTTTGGCAGGGAATAAAGGCTACTTGTAACTAGATTAGATGCAAGAGAGCTGAGGATGAAAAAGTTAAGGAAGACAATCCAGAAATGAGTGTATGTACATGTACCTATGGTAGGACTGGCTCGGGGTATTTATGTCTTTGGAGCCATCACTTTACACCTTCTGGATCGCCGCGACAATCATTGACAGTCTCTTCACCACGATTCGACTTCCAGATCCATATCCCCAAGTTCAAGTACATAAATAGGAATTATAGCGAAACTGCCAAGCGCAACACGAGGTCCTAGCCAATCGACAATACCAACCCTGCCCCGTCGAATGTGACCTCGTATTATTTACGGGAGTATACCCTTTGCTTCTGGTCTTGATCGACACGAGTGAGAGAAGCAGATCAGAGGACGGGCTCGTGGTATTGTATCAGAAGCGGAAGACGTCGACACACTGGTGAAGTATCTCTCACAAACGACCCATAACAAGATACCTTAACAACTGCTATTTACCGATGGGTGCATTGAAAATTTCGCAAGGTACAATATCCTCCATCTTCCGGTGATATGGCTGAAAGAGGGGGCCGGGGGACCTTACTTGGACTAGAGGATGTGTGACCTTGCAATAATGATATCAATGACCTGTTTTATCACAGGAGTCTTGTTGTTGATGTTCTTTATATTCTCCATAGATGCCCTCGTAATAATATTTACTATTTTAACAGGGCGTATAACCTGCCCGCGGGAGACGACATGGATAGAGGACACATAGGATAAGCCCTAGAAGTACGGACCTACTTGCAAGTTATCTATCATCTTTCCAAAATCATTCCCTCAATAACCCCCCTCTCCCCACTGCCCTCCACCATCCCGCGAAACAGCCCGCCCTGAATCCCCATCAAGGCCCCCGGCCGATCCATCTCCACAACCTCCCCCCGTTCCAGCACAACAATCCGATCAAAGTCCGCAATCGTCGACAACCGATGCGCAATAACAATCAACGTACACTCCGAAATCTCCTCCCTCAGCACCCTCTGAATCCGCATATCAGACTCCATATCAATACTCGCCGTTGCCTCGTCCATGATGAGGATTTTCGGACGGGAGACCAGCGCACGCGCGAGGCAGAGGAGTTGGCGCTGGCCCTGGGAGAGGTTCTTGCCGCCTTCGGCGATGGCGAAGGAGAGGGAGATTAGTGAGGGTTCGGATGGTTCGTCTTCAGTGGTGTCTAACAAGGAGTCGCTGTTTTGCGTTGTACTAGTAGCGGCCTGGTTTGGTGACGAGAGGGCCACTTTCTCCAAAGCGTCGCGCAACTCGGCGTCGTCATGTTGATTGAACGGATCCAAGACTTCACGGACGGTTCCTGCGAAGACGACCGGATCCTGGGAGATCATTCCGATGCGGGAACGGAGGTCGTGGAGTTTGACCTTACCAACATCGATCCCGTCAATGTGGATTGTGCCTTGGCGAATATCAAGACATCGCAGGAGGGTCATAGCAAGCGACGACTTCCCCGCGCCGGTTCGTCCAACAACGCCGACACGCTCGCCTTGCCGGATGGAGAAGCTGAGATGATGGAGAACGGGAGGAAGGGCGGGTGCATAAGCGACCGTGAGGTTTGTAACCTCAATCTCGCCCTTCGTCGGCCAGGCCGCGGGGACATCGATACCAGACTGTGGCTCTTGTTCGAGATTCGCGTATTCGACGATACGTTCAGCGGCATTGGAATTTATTTCCAGCTGTGCGTACTCGGACAGCAGCCAGGAAATTTGGCTGGACATATTGAGGGCAAAGCTGAGAGCAAATCCGGCCAGGGGCGCATCCAGGGTGCGGATGCCGACGAACATCATTGTCACGGAGGCGACGAACTGCGCTGTTAGCTTTCTTTTTTCTTTTTTTTCTTTTTTTTTTTTTTTCGCGATCAAGTGTATGGAATAAGCAGCAACTCACCACTGCGCCTACTAAACTCAGCCAGAAAGACATCCAGCAGGAGAATAACCGTCTATGCCAAAGAGCCTGGCAGTGTATATCGATGAGATCATACATCCGCTTCAAGTACGCCTGTTCACGGCCAAAGGCCCGAATGGTGGGGAGGCCGGTGAGGAGGGATCCGACGAGTTCGAAGATCGGTGACTTTGCTATACTTTCGAGTCTCTTTGCTTCTCGTGCTCCAGTCACATACAAGTAACCAACCATCCACGAGACTAGAAGCGCCAGTGTGCCTAGTCCCACGATCAAAGGAGACGTCACTAGGGCTGCGGCCATGACGCCGAGGATGGAGATCAGGTCACGTAGGGCATATGAGAGGGTAAGAGCGAAGTCCGAGTCGAGAATTCCAAAGTCCGACGTGAATCGGTTCAGGATCTGGCCGACGGGGGTTGTATCCAAGAAGCGCAGCGGGGCACGTAGAACAGTCGCGGTGAATTGGTCAAACATTAGCTTGGACGCCTTGATGGAGCCATTCAGGATGATTAAGATGCGAACATTATCTATGACCCAGGCCGAAAGGGAGATAGCTAGATAGACCGAGCCGTAGTACACAAGGCGCTTGTCGAGTTGCGGGCGCTGGGATGCAGTATCGATACCGGTCCCATCGCCAGGCTGAGCGAGTAACAATTCCCCAGCCGTCTCATATGACCTCGTCCATATAGACACCCAGTACGGGATCGCCAGGTTGAGCAGCAGGAGGAGGATTAGCAGAACGATAATCACGATCCATGAAAAGTAGCCCCCAGAGGCGCCAACATACGCCTTGTACACCTTGGCTTTGACAACACCTGTCTCGCGCTTCTCTTCTTCGTAGAATTTATTAGCATTAGAGACTGATTCTCGGCGAGCACTCGATTTCACATTGCGATCCGGCGAGCTGGGTCTGCTGTCCGATGTGTCCGAGCTGTCTGCCGTCTCGGAGGATTCAGCTTCGGTAGAGCTGTCAAGATGACGTGCCTGAACAACACTTCCCTTATCCAACTTCACCAAGTACGCGGCGCTATCCAAACATAGCTTGACGTGGTGCGTAGCCAGCACCCTTGTCCTCCCTTCAGCCAAACTACCAGTCAGCGCCTGCTCATACAGATGGCGCCCGACATGGGAATCCACAGCACTAAAAATATCATCAAGCACCAGGATACTCGCTCGGCTGTACAGAGCCCTTGCCAAAGCGAGACGCCACTTCTGGCCGCCGCTCAGGTTGATCCCGTTGGCGCCGACATCAGTCTTGTCCCCATCCGGGAATATCTTCAGGTCTGGCAAGAGAGCACAGGCTTTGAGTACCTCATCATACCGGGTTTGGTTCCACGGGAGGCCGAACAGGATCGCATCGCGAATAGTTGCATTTTCGATCCACGGATCCTGCGAGACATAGGCGACCATACCGTCGACAATCCAGTCATGTGGGCCTTCGGAGTTTGAAATAGGTGCGGCATTAGGAACAACGACACTTCCTGTCACTACGTCTGCTTCGCCGATGAGCGCATGTAGGAGAAGGGATTTCCCTGCGCCGCTGCGGCCGGAGATTATGCTCAGTGCATGGGAAGGGAAGTCGAGGTTAAGGTCTTTGAGCTGAAACTGATCATTTGTATGATCCTCTGCATTCGACGGCCACGCAATGGTTGCCTTGCTGAAGGATATTCCGTCACCAGAGACTCTAGCATCCGCATGGTCTTCTAGTCCAAGGAAGCGCGCAATCCGGCGAAGACTGACTCTCGCATCCAGAAGGTCCGTAACGACTTCGGGCAAAACACCCAGAATGTTCTGCAGATTCTCGAACAGTGACAACGCCGTAAAGGCAATAGAAGGCGAGATGCCTCCGTTGATGTAAATATAGGCCGCGATAGCCATAAAGCTCATACAAATAGGCCCGAAGGTCCAGATGGCCATGAGGTAGATGTTGAGCCGGAAGACAGCGTGCTGATCCTGCAATTCCTTGCCGCGGATGTTTTGGATTTTCTGGTACCATTCCGACTCCAGGGCGCTGAATTTGATCTGTCGTATGCCGCGGACCATCTCGGTCAGGGAGGAGGATTTCTCGTCGCGGCGTTCCATCAGCTCTTGTTCCTTTTCGCTATATCGCTTGGTTATCATGTAGTACACAGGCGTTAGGCAGACGGGGATCACGCATCCCGCCACTGTTGCCTTCCATCCCATAAGGTAGACGAGAAAGATGATGGTCAGAGTAAACTCGACCACGCAATCCAGCAGGAGATGGCTCCATGCGATAAAATCTGAGATTTTCTCTACATCGACTCCGAGTAGGTTGAGAATGGAGTGCTTCGTGCGAGGGGCATTGTCACTATCGCTGTCGCTGTCGCCATCACCATCGCCTTCTTCTTCCTCATCGTCATCGTCGTCGCCGTCGCCGTCGCCGTCGCGCGCTGGCAGCACGACATCCTTCAAACTCATTGCCTTCTTCGTGATCACCGCAAATAGCTGCTCATTAACCGGGAGCGAAATCTTCAGGTCGGCCACAAAATCCCTCAGCGAAATCAACCATGACGAGGCGATCAAGGACAGCCCGAGAGCCAAGGCAGTCAGCCACAGCTGCAACTGGTTGTCCACTCCGGCATCGCGATCCTCGAAGAGGCGCAGGATGGTTAGCAGCAAAAAGTTGGGGAGGAAGCGTATAGCGCCACTACAGAGCTGGATGGACACTTGCACGGCAACGTTCCGCCAATAGAGCCGAAACCATTTCTTCCACTGAACTGATGTTGAATCGCCTGTAAAGAATGTGTCGGAGAGGGTCTGCGCGCGAACTTCCTGCGCGACAAGCGGCAGGTCTTCCGGGTTGAGGCGTCCATTTTTAGTCGCGAGAGACAACGTTCTATATGCCCAGAAGAAGGTGTATCGGTCGAGGAAGGAGACGGAATTTTGAGCATCGATCACACTACCGTCGCGGTAGACGGCCGGTCCTCGTGGCAGGGATAGATTAACAACAAGGAGGATGAGCGCGGCCACGAGTTGAACGGCCGTCAGCGCATCCTGAGGATTCCGCGCAGAGAGACGCTGTTCGCTATGTAACGCCAAAGCATTTGGAACGGCGATGGCGATGGCCGTCGCCAGGGTGGCCAAGGCACTGTAGCAACCGAGCTGGTATCTGTCGGCGGGATCTCGACGGGTCGCGACGACGGATTCTTGGAAGAGGATCGCAGCCTGCACGGTTAGCATGGACCAGGCTAGGCGTAAGATCCGGTATTCGTACCCATGACACGATTTGAAGAATTCTGGCTGTTGACGCGTCGGTGCTGCTCATCCACGACCAGAACGCGGTGGTTGTCGCTACCACGCCCACCAAGACCAGGCAGAGGCGCTGCCACAGCGATTGGGGTGTTTTGCCTTTGGTGATTGTTTCATGGTCACAGTCGGATTCAGCCAACTTGTATCCTTTTTGGCGCCGAAAAGTGGCGGTCAAGGCGTAGACATGTGGAATGGCGAGCAAGCCCGCGACAGCGCAGGCGGTCACTGAGGCCCCAAGGGGGAGCTGTAGAAGGGGCATTGAGGCAACTTCGCTTTGTCAATCATTTGGACGTGAGATGGGCGGGGGCCCCATGAGTAAATAAGGCGACGAGAAAGAAATAAGCATCTGTGGGGGCGATGACTCTAGCATTGAGGCTTTTGGTGATGACTCGACGATCTGCAGGCGGCCGCGTTTTGGGACTCGGTCTCACCGTCGGGCTCCCGATTCGGACATCAGCTCGGTTCATGGAATTAATTGTCTGGAGAGCTGTTATTTTATTCATGCGTGCATGCGAAGCCGGACAACGGCGATTGTTGACTTTGAACCGGTGCTTTGTTCAAGGTGTGAAAGGAACAATGCTGGTGCCATCAAT
This sequence comes from Aspergillus asperescens, assembly GCA_027569075.1. Classification (NCBI taxonomy): domain Eukaryota; kingdom Fungi; phylum Ascomycota; class Eurotiomycetes; order Eurotiales; family Aspergillaceae; genus Aspergillus; species Aspergillus asperescens. The sequence continues at coordinate 58,652 of JAPDEH010000025.1, read as the reverse complement.
ATATATCATCAAAGACTCAAAGCGGGCATCGGCCTACTTAAGAGCAGCTCGTTCGCTTGGCAACATGATGGCCTCCATACGGCTTAACAGGTTCAAACTGTGCTCCTCGCCGCCATGTCCCTCTACAGTCTCCCAAACGAGCTCCTCTACCAGATATGGCTGCACCTCGACTGCATGCAAGACATGAACCGCTTTGTCAAAATCTCTCGCCATAATTACTCGAACTTCAACCCACACCTCTATCGCCACGCAGCACAGCACTGTACGGCGTCCATCGCCCGATGGGCCGGCCGGCATGGTCATGAGAAGCTCGTGGACTGGTTGATAGCGGCGGGACCTCCTGACATCCTGAGCAACCCCAAGACCACGCCCCTGTTCCTAGCCGCTGAGCATAACCAAAAAGGTGTCCTAAGACTTTTGGTCAAGGCAAAGGTCAATCTGGAAATAAAGGACAAGTACGGAAGTAGGGCGCTTTCCCTCGCCGCTAAACAAGGCCACGAGTCGATTGTGCGACTGCTCCACGAGAACGGCGCGAATCTTGACCCCCCGGATCGGTGTGGGCACAGTGCACTCATGGCAGCCGCAGATGGTGGTCACGGCAATGTGGTCTCTTTCCTTCTACAGGAGGGAGCTGATCCGAACTACACACTCGCTCACGAGGGGACACCACTCGCTCACGAGGGGACACCACTCGTGTATGCAACGGTCCGGGGCCATTACAGCGTCGCCCAGCAGCTTCTAGATGCCGGGGCACTGACAGATCTGGAGGTAATTTGGGCCGGGAGTCTGTTGATGGTAGCTCTTACGTACGAGCATCACGATATAGCGACTCTTCTTGTCGAGCGCGGCGCGGTGGTCGACTGGGAGTACCGCCACGATGCGCTCACGCCACTGATATACGCGGTGAGAAATGGATGGGAGAAGCTGACCAGTCAATTGCTAGCAAAGAATGTTAATGTGGAAGCTGGAAAAGAGGATGGGCGGACCTCGTTAATAGTTGCTGCACTGAACGGCCGAGCAGGCTGCGCGAAACTTCTCCTGGAGAAAGGCGCGGATGTTGACGCAAGAGACAAACATGGTCGCACGGCGCTGGCTATAGCTGCCGAACGCGGCTGGTTCGATGTGGTTGTTGCTTTGTTGGAGCACGAATCGTCAAGATTATCTTCATTGTCAACAGAGGAAGAGAAGGCTTCCTTGTCCGTTATTGACACCCCTGACGACTTCGACCGAACACCCCTCTTCTATGCAACAGTCAATGGGCACCGGAATATCGTGGCCACCCTCCTCGCACATGGCAGCACAGCAATTGACCGCCCAACATGCGCAAACCGAACCGCTCGCTCCATAGTAAAGGACTGGCTCCGTTTCAGAGAACTCCCCAAGAGCTGTCCAGCATCATCCATTGCCGAACTATTCGTCATCCCACACGACACAGCAGGACAACTAACGACATTGTCACACACTCAACAGCAAGAATCCGAACCATGTCTTGGCCACCTAGACCACAAGTCACCCTATCGCCCCTGCGACTTCTATATTCCAAGGGGCATGCTATGCAGCCAGTGCTTCGCTCAGATCAAAGACTATGCAAGACGGTCTGTTTGCTATATCTGCTATAGGGGCCCGTATAATGTGTGCGCGGAATGCATTGCGAATGATAGCCATGGGAACATACGGTTTGATGGTAGTCGTAAAGTACATAGGCTACGACATTTACTTGAATGCTATGTAATTTAGTTCAAGTTCTTATACCTGACGTAGCTTGATATCTTCAATCTAGCTATATTAGTTAGGTTGGCATCTTGTGTTTCAGCCTTCCTTCGCGGTCTTGTTACCTAGTGATCAAGGCTTGACAGCCTTGGGAACGGGCCATGGCACTGGAGAATATGCGGGTTGAACAGACAGATATTAACACCTTTAGATGGGCTTAACATGGATACAATAATACATACGCAGAATGGGAATATCTACAATACAAATCGTGGCAGACAATTTGCCTCTCTTCCTCAGGGCGATGCGGAAAAGACTTCCGCTGTACACCTCTCGACAACTTGCCCACCATAGATAACATATTCTACATCATCATTGCACGCAAACTGATGGAATGGCGCTGCAATCACTCACCACTTACAAACTACGTGTGAGCAATCGTCGGTGGTCCACCCGCTGGGTGGGCTGGAACTTCTTTTTCTCCCCTTTCCTTTTGAGTAGAGTTTGAAGAGAAGTTTATCTGTGTAGTCACAGGTTCGAGACTCCTCCTGGTCCGTGATTCATTTTTCGCGTTACTACTCTACGGGATGAGTGGTGAGTGAGCGCGGAGAAGCCCTAGCCCACGGCATAACTACGGTAGAGTATGAAGATGCCAAGCAGATCAAGACGCAAAGAACCAGCGGGGTCCAGGTCAAATAGAACCAGCAATAAACTCCAGATCCAGAAACGGTTGAAGCATGCGAGTCGCTTGTCAAGAACAAAGATTCATCGCGGCTTCCCATACTGTGCTATCGCACCCTCTTGTTGAGTACATGCTAGCTTTGAGTGGAACGAGTGACCAACGTATATTCGGGTGGCTTGTTTCAATGTTCACTTTACTTTATGTCGGATAGGCGGAGTAATATCTTAGGATTCCTTATCAAGAAATGGCTCCGAGACCGCACGCCAATTCGTACTCCACCACGAAAACTCTTCTCCTTACCGCATCCGGTATCGGATAAGGTAGATAGATTATTAAATTAGCTAGGAAGTAGGCCTCTCGATTAGGCCTTCAGCAGACCAATTATTTATGAAGTTTCGTTGAGATACCCTTTCCAGAAGTTGGGTGGCTCGATCAACGTTCAGATCTCATCTCCACGTATCCGTTACAATATTATTCGGATTTGGGGCATACCAGGTATCACAGCCACTAGAATGGTGGATGGAGAATTGAAGCCACCGTTTGGTGGGTCCACTGACAATGTTGATTGAGAGTAAGGCTGATCCTAGTTGATATCGATAGGTTCTGATGAGACGTCGGCTCGATTTGTCTGGCGCTGTCTTGCTTTGAAGTATTCTGCTTTTTGATGATATCCAACTCCCTAAATGGCAAGAAGAATCAGGATGGTGTGCGCCGTATGAAGTCGAACCTGCGTTGGGCCACCCAATTCTGAAACCTCCTTTGCAAGCTGATTTCTCCTATTCTCAATTTCACACCACTGCTGGATCTCGAGATTCATGCTGGGAAGAATGCATAAGCCTGATGTGGTAGCCCCTTTCTATGTTTTAGAAGACAGTGATTCAAATAAGAATGACGACAATGGCACAGGGCGTCCTCGCGAGTGGGGCGCTTTCACCAGCTTCCTTGCTCCATCGATGGTGACTTTGTTGGTACATCCTTAAGTACGGAGTACATAACATGGGATCACAATGACAAGTGGAGTCACAAATGGCAAATGACCATATTTCCTTGTAATGTGTATAGAAGCTATCAAATGGGCTTAATCCACATATTCTAGCGCGTATTCATGGGTAGTTTCTTCCTCTTCAGCAGACACACTGCTATACCTGAGGCTGTAGATCTTATCAATCAGATCATTAATACCAAGCCTCAATAACATCCAGCTTACTGCTCCTCTAGTCTCTACCAAGCACAATCGCCCAGCTGCTCTGACCCTTCTGGCCATATCAATAGCCAAGTAGCTACCAGCATGCGAGTCCAACATTCCCTTTCCAGGAATATCTGTTCTGGCCTTCTCCACGAATACGCCGAGCGCCTGGTCGCCTTCGAAGATTCCACCTATGACGGCGTTAAGCCTCACACATTACGCTTCGTCGGCGGCCTAGGTGATGTCCTCGGCACAGTTGCATACCTTGATGATGTTGCCGTCGCCCGAGCGGACACAGAATAGTCCGTTTTCTCGCCGGTCATGTCCTTGTCGTACGGCGGCTGGGGGACGAGCGGGCTAGGCAGGGATGTTGATGAGATTGCCCTGTGTGTGTGGAGTATATTCTAGACTATCAACGGCCATCGGATATTGGTTCTTCTACTCCGGGGAGGATCGTCATCATGGGTCATCCAACAGGGAGTCAGGATGTTCTGCAGTATATTAGCTCATCTAATCCTCAGCATTCACATTCCGTCCTCGATTTTGGGGGATCGCCTGTCGTGCGACCGCAGGTTGATGGGGCGATTATGCAAACGCCTGTTTTAGATCGTCAGGCGATTCAATCCACTCTGAAAGAAGGAAACAGCCGGCATACACCAGAGCAAATACAGAAGATATATGATCAGGCGATTTCCCGAGCTAAGCGGCATGCTTTCGAGGAGTATGATGGCCTGGATACGATTGTTCCGCTTCCCTTTACCGCGAGTATTGGATACCCGGAGACAACAGCTGTGAGTAGTCGGCGACTCCTGGTGCATTGCATACTCTTGAAGGGCCTGAGCAAGTTACAGCTGTTTTTATCATCTATTGAAAAATGAATCCCTACGTTAATGTAATTGGATCTTTGAGGACAAATAGGATGGGTGGTAGATATATATTTTGTCCAGCCACGCCATACGAAACTGCCTCGCCATTTCGTTGTGTTGATGTCATAACATCCGAGGACTATCTCAGCCTTCCGACTCCTTCAGTTTCTGGCATCATTTCTCTGTCTTTTGGCCTCATCAGGAATCAGACACTGACTATGTACAAAGGAGGTAAGGGGAATTATACAGGTATAACGATCACATGACAGTGGCTGCCCTTTTCGGTATGCAGCGCGAAAACCATCAGACTAGTAATAATCCCCTCCTTGTTGCACATGCACAGGGGCATTACCTAGGCCCTTGGCAAGGCAGAGAATATAAAAAGCGCCAATAGGAAGAATACGACACCTGCCAAGATTGCCCAAATGAGCTCCAGCAAGAGAAGCCGTTGATTAATGCCTCGGTATCGAAAGGACTTGTGTTGATTCTATGGCCAGGGACCAATAGATGCAGCTTAGCCCCCGCTTAGCCCCCGCTTAGCCCCAGGATTCTTCTCCAGAGTTCGCCCCAGGATGCGAGCAGCAATTTAAAGAAACTAGCGCGAAAGACTGGACTGGGGTAACAATGAACAATGGGGGGGTTCAATCTGGGACCCTAGTAGGTTCTGATACAGATAAAGTCTCAGCTCTGTCCATCCTTTCCAGGTTCGACTCGTCCTGCCATTGACAACCTTGCTGATCTTCTATCTTCTCCACCGTTCCTCTGATCAACCTGTATACAAGATGCGCTTCCACATCCCCGTCATCTTGGCCCTTGCTGCCATTGCACAGGCAACCCCTGTTCTGAACCAGTTCGTTAAGCGTGATGGAGCCTCCGTGAACGCCGCTGTCAACACCATCTCCGAGGCTATGGTGACCCTCAATACCACTGTTACCTCCTACAAGGGCGGCTTCCTCGGCACCTTCACGGCCCTCAAGATTGAATTCCAGTCCCTTGCCTTGACCAGTGACCTCAAGGATGCGATTTCGACGACCAAGAAGTCCGCGAACTTCACCAATTCCGAGTCCCTGACCGTCGCCAACGCCTTTCTCGATTTACAACCCAATATCTTCACCACCCTCGATAATCTCGTCGCGAAAAAGCCGCAGTTTGACAACGGGTTACTTGGAATCGGATCGCTGGCTTTCTTGGTGAAGTCAAATTTGGTGCAACTGAGGGATCTTGCGGCAGAACTGGGTAACGCTGTTGCTGTCAAGCTTACCCCGACCTATGCTGGCCTTGCACCGATAATCAACAAGCAGATTGCGGACAAGTTTGCGGCGGCGCTTGCGGTATATAAATAGTCTTCTGAAGGACATTATGGGTATAGAGTACGCTGCAGAGAGCGAGAGAATGGCTTTGGTCTGATGCAGCCTTGTTGTAAATAATGCTATCGGACAATCATTGAACTAATTACTATTTTCGCTGATTGTGAACTTCACCTGTACATCCTTGGCTGTATTCCGAGTAGGAAATAAATGCTTTTCAAAGGATATCTTGATTACACCCGTGATAAGGTCATTAAGATGTTACAACCCCCTCAATCCGAACAGGCTGACCAACATATTAGACATTCTATAACTAACCAACTCACAGCCCCAGAGCCTTCAGGATTGCCTCCCCAACACCCGCAGCACTAGCTGGGTTCTGTCCCGTAATCAACGGCCCTTCCATCTCCGCAACCTTGGACACGACCACCTTCTCCCCCCACGGCTGATCGGCCTTAACATAGTGGCCGCCAGACTGTTTCTGTAACTCAGTCTCGAGCATAAACGGCATTACCTGGCTCAGACCAACCTGGTCTTCCTCGGCGTTCGAGAATCCGGTTATCTCCGCGTCCGCGATGAGGGGTTTACGTGAGGGTGTGGTCACGTTGAGGAAAACGCAGGGACCGTGGCAGACGGCGGCGACGGGCTTTCTGGCGTTGGCGAAAGTCTGGATTAGTGCGATGGAGGTTTTGTCGGTGGCGAGGTCGAACATTGCTGTGTAGGGAATGTTATATTAGTATTCACATGTCGAATGGGTGGAGACGTGTGAACATACGGCCATGTCCTCCAACGTAGAAAATCGCGTCGAATTCGGCCGCGCGGGGCAAGACGTCAGAGAGCTTTTCGGTGTTCTTCCATATCGCCTCTTGCTCGTTCAGGAATTTGGTGGAGATGGGGTCATTCTCGAACATCTTGACGGAGCCCGGGTCGAGGGGCGCCTCGCCACCATTCGGCGAGGCAATGGTGAGTTCGGCTTTGGAGTGTAGAACTTCCCATGGGTGTGCGAACTCGGGCTATCGGATTCACACTGAGTTAGTGCTGATATTCATGGGCCTGAGGGTTGCGATCGTACCAGAAACCAGCCGGTGGGGCGATCGATGGCTTCGATTTTGTCGAAGGAGGTTAGAACGATGAGGATCTTCGGTGCCATGATTTCAGAATTTCCACTGTTTTTGCAAGAGAGAGAATGTATTTGGAATTTGGTATTTGGTGTAGGTGGGAGTTGTGGAAGAAAGTGCTTTTATAGAGAAGCGCGGGACACTGACATCATGGATGATTTCATCCACAGCTCACCCTGAAGAGTCATTGGAAACGCGTTGAATAGTTATACCCCAGCAGTATTGGTAAGCTGAGGTGAGCTGAGCTGTGGGGGCCGTTAATAGAGAGTTCCCCGCTTGGTGGAGCATTAAATAGCATTTAGAACTTGGATCTTTCATTGTTTAATAGAGTATGGTTTTTATACCATCAGGAAATAAGAATAGCTTTGAGACACGCACACTGGCTAACAAACCTAATTTGGAGGTTAGAGATCACGGGAGATAAGACCAGCATATTTCTCAGGCACTCAGAGTTCTGCTTAAATAACACCTGCTTGAATGCCTGGTTAAACTCTTGACTAAATGCTTGACTAAACACGCAAATGGCTACCTAGTTGAACACCTAGTTGATTGCCTGGTTGATTGCTTGATTCAATAGTTCATTTGATTAAACACGTCAACCTCTGCAGCTGACTGTATAATTTTAAGCAAAATATACAAATTTGGTAATTAAAGACAAGGCAGTGTTTCCCTCGGGAAATACGAGCATTGGGTTAAGGAAAATAAAGTGACTCGCCACCCACAAGCATAAGAAGGAAGGCAACTAAATTGTAGACCTAACTCAGCCACAATAAGGCCCCCGGGGATAGAGCGCAGCGTATGCACTTATCAGTCTGTGTCCATCCATATCAACCCATAAATTCCAGAGAGCATAGACCGAGCATTTCACCCAACCTGCGTCATCTTCATCGTCCAGGTCCGACTCAATAGCTTTTACACAGTATTTGTTATAATCATCCACAATGTTTTCAGTAGTAACAAGGGCGGCTGGGTCAGCCCCAGCTAATATTTGTACAGCCTCCTCATCAACAAGCACACAGAACCACTCAATGGTAAAAGGTCGCTCTCCAACAGGGTGCCCAAACAAGGCTTGATGGTGGGCACGGATGGCGTCCAGGGTCATCCTGTCGAATTCAGACCTGTTATTCATGATAATGGGTTTGTATGTTTCTTGAAGGACAGATTTGGCAGCAATTTTCTCAGGGTTATTAGGATGCCTATCTTTAAATTCGCGTACACTGTATTTAGCAAGGGCAGTTATGAGCTTAATAATGTTGGCAAAGTAGGTATCAGAAAATGGGGTGTCTGTTCTGCGATAAATTGCCAAGCCCTAAGGGACTTTGGTTCGCTCAACTTGACTTGCGAGCTTGGTCAGCTGGGACATGACTGCCATTGTAATGGATGTAATGAGCAGCAGGAGGGGTAAAAAGGAAGAGACACTTGAGCAGGGACGAGCTGCAACCACGCTGTACACGTTTCTTAGTAATTCGAGATCCATCCACGTGATGATCCCAAGGCTGAGGCTAGATCTTCATCCACAACTTCAGGACAGTATCATCTCGGCGCAGTGACGGATTTTTTCTCAAATAAATATCATTTTTTTACGCGTTGATTTATTAATGCAATCCAGTCCTACGTCCTCCCTAGAAGGTAGGAGCAGCGCTGTTACCTTTCATGAAGTGCCGACTCCCATCTGCGCGTCGGCTGCGCAACATTCAAAGTTTGATACCAAGCCCAAAGCAACACTGCCGCCCAATCTCGAAAGCTTTCTCGTTATCACACAGGTACTCTGCCGTAAAGACGAGCTCTTTTCAACCAGGTAGGGGCAATTGTCTCCATCCATGCGAGATTGACCTTTCGCTTATCTATGTAAGACTGGAACTCCAACGATGAATTCTTTCAATTCACTCGTGGCCGCTTTATTGTAGAGGAGGTGGAGAATCTTCGAAAGCGAGAGATCAGATTCGACATGAACAAACTGGCAAGCGTCGCCGCAGACTCAGTTGGCGCGGCTCAATGCATATCTATTGAGAAATACCCCGATGGCATGTTCAATAAAGCATTCCTCATGGCTATGGACAATGGCCAGCAAGTTGTTGCTAAGGTGCCTAACCCGAATGCTGGCATTCCACACTTTACTACAGCCAGTGAAGTGGCTACAATGGACTTTGTAAGACCGCCTCGAACTCCGTGAGCACCGAGAACTTGCTTACATGGCTGATGTGGAAGACGAGAACAATTCTCGATACACCGGTGCCTCGGGTTTATTCATGGAATTCGCACGCCGAATCACATCCTGTTGGGGCTGAATTTATTATCATGGATAAAGCCGAGGGTGTTCCGCTCTGTCAAGTCTGGGACACTATGAAACTCCCCCAGAAGCTCCAGGTGCTTCTTGCTATGACCCGTCTCCAGAAGCAATGGCTGAGTGTTTCGTTCTCGCACTATGGCAGCTTGTACTACAAAAGAGACGTGCAATCAGGAGGAGACGGCAGCCGCTACTTCAAGAGTGGCAATGTCATTCAAGAGCCAAGGTTTGCTATTGGTCCTGCCACGGGACGAGATTGGTTTGATGCGGGCCGATCAACTTTAGGTATTGGGAGGGGACCATGTACGTTCAGACCTTTGCCGTGATTGTGTGCCGGCTAATACGTTTATAGGGACTTCTCTAACGCAATATCTACAAGCAGTCGGGACGCGAGAGAAGAAAGCAGTCCAGACCTTAAAACCGCCAAATCAGATTGCCATGTTCTCCGGCCCGGGGCTCTACCAACCAGATATGCAAAAGAAGCTTACTGCTTTGGAATGGTACCAGCAAATTGTCGATGCCATTATACCTAACGACACTGCCATCACAAAGCCATGCCTCTGGCATAATGATTTACATGATGGCAATATCTTCGTCGACCCATCCAACCCGGAAAAGATCACCGGTATCATTGACTGGCAGTCTTGTCACATCTCGCCACTCTTCAGTCACAATCCCGACCCGGCCTTCCTTGACTGGAATGGTCTTGAGCCCGAAACGCTTGACTTGGCACCGATACCAAAACTCGCCGGACTTTCCCTGGAAGAACGGGCTGCGGCAGTGCGCGAGTATTCTGTCGTGAATGTATTCATCGGATGGCAGAAACTCATGCCTGTCAAGAACCCGGACTTGTATCAAGTAGTCGAATTCCGAAAGACGCCTGTCTATGGCCTGATATTTCTTGCCCATCGCATATTTGAATATGGCGAGGCGCACTTCCAATCACTTGTGGTGGATCTAGAGGTCTCGTGGGCGCGCTTACCTGGTGTCTCCGGCAACGTTCCGTTCCCGCTTGACCTTTCGAAAGGAGACATCGAGCGTATCAAGATGGATAGCGATGGCGCGGTAGCCGGAATTGATCTCGTTGCGGAGTCCAGGGAGAGTCTGGGTGATTTGTGGCCAGACAAGGGATTCATCGAGCACGAGCGATATGATGACTGCAAAGCTGCCCTGGATCAAGTCAAAAGCCAGATTTTGGACCAATTGGCTGAGACTGAAGAGGAAAGAGTTGAGTACAGGAGGTATTGGCCGTTTGAGTGATCTCTGTTACGGTAATGCAGGTATCGCGATGAATTGAACTTGAATGGATGGTCCCTGCTGTGCTCAATTAAATATCTAAAAGTGAACTGGAAGATGAAGAGATAACATCAATAGCAAAGTCTATAGGTATAAGCCGCTAAATACAACATGGATAGAATCCCAAACTCCACAAATCCCAACCCGCAGTAAAACAGACGCTCAAAAGAAGGCAAATAAAGGATAAAAAGTGAAAAGCCCCTAGACAGAAACCGCAGCACTGGCACCAGCACTGGCCCCAGCAGCCGAGTTGGCCGATATCGCCTGCGACAGCTGCAGGTAAACATTTGCCAACCCGGTCACAACAAGCTCATCAGCGATGGCCTGGCCAGCACAAGCAGCAGGTTGCAGAATCTCCAACCGCCCAGTCTTCTTCGTACTCCAGCCCTTGTGCGACGTGAACCTGGCGTAGACGGTGCCGCTCTCATCCACACACTCTAAGTTCATCGAGACGAATTTCTTCGTGTTCTTCCAAAGAAGGTGTTTCCCGCCGAGTGCGCGGGAGTCAAAGCCATACTCATGCTTCCAGTGGCTTTCGCCGCGCATGGGGAATTCGTGCCCGTTGATGGTAATGTCGATGGTGCGGCTGAAGAGGTGGAAGGCGACGGTTGCGGGGAGACGGGCGGTGCCCTCGGCTTGGAAGATCATGTTGGGTTTGCGGTTCTTGAGGTCGGCCGTGTAGACGAGCGGGCCGTCATGGGTTTCTTCTGTGACGCGCATATGGCGACCCGACCAGCTGGTGAAGGCGACTTCAAGGCCGCGGGGGAAGGATTGGGTAGGCTGGGAGGGCCCTTGTGGGGGTGCTTGAGAGTACCCGGGATATGACTGGGGTTGTTGAGGATATTGTTGAGCGTACTGGGGAGGGTATTGCGGAGGATATTGCGGAGGATATTGTTGCTGGTAGGTCTGTTGAGGGTACCCATAAGCCGGGGGCGGGGGATTGGCGGGAAAGCCGTTGTCGCTCATCTTTTCGGTGAATCTGGAGGCCATGATGAAGATGAGGATTTAAGAGTGAGAGATGAAGTTGGTTTGATTTTGTTTGAGTTTGAGTGTTGTCTTCAGGGCTCGAGTGTGTTTAAATGCTGCCAGCAGTGAATGCTCGGTCTAACCCGTTTTGGTTGCATCGTGCGCTCTCCCTCAGCCTCCAGCACATTTGATGAGAGTTCATTGAAGATGTTCCGATCGGCAGCCAAGCCGCAGTTCCAGTGGTCCCTTTTAGCCCCTCGTCGGGGCGCAGCCAGAGCGGGCCAGCGGCACCACTCCCTGTTTTGAGATGTCTGCTCCGCCATGAAACCTGCCTCACGCTCCAGAATGCCAGCCACAACAACACCCCGAAACCCTCCCCCATTACATGAACTAGCAGCCGTCATTGAAAGCGCCCTCAGAATTAATTTTGCCCATGCAAGCGCCGAAATCGCGCAATGTCCCGACCTGCGAGAGCCACCCTTCGGCCTGGCCGCCCCAGGGCTCTGCGGGAATCCATGCATTGCCGATGTAGGTGGCCAGCCGAATCTGTTCCCATCTCCTAACTTCGATGCCAAATACTCCCTTCTATCGCTTGCGCGGGAGATGCAATTGTCCCCAGCGCGGGGATTTGTCCTCGGTGCGGGCGCGGCTCCGTTCCAGGATATCGGACATAATGCCGAACTGGCTCCGAATCTAGCTTGGGAGGGGAGGGCGGGCGTATCGCCGGATTTCGATGACCTAGACTCTCTGCTGGTGACGAATGGAACTCGTGTTGTTGAAGTTGTGCCGGGTGGGTTGTCGAGCAACTTGGTAAATTGTCGTCCCTCTCCAAGCACGAACTGCGCTCTTATGGTGAACCTTTTCGCCTCGATGGGGAATCCTGGTCCGGTCATCAAAGTCATCGCGCGGGCTCGGACTGGTGCTGCGAATTTCACCAACTCGATTCGGTCCGGTCTCCTCGAAGCATATGGGGCCTCTCAACCCGTGAGCGTTGGAGGGGTGTTTTTGCTCAAAGCTGGGATGGCAAAGTTCCACGTCATGCCTGACTTTCCCTCGCCAGAGGCGTTGCCCTTCCGCGACCGGAAACAGTTGGAGGGGGAGTGGTTGAAGTATCACACCTGTGCGGCGCCGGTCGTATGTTTGACTGTTTTTCATAGTGCGGATCCGGAGGGATTGGGACTGAGGATGGAGCATACGCATTGTTTTGATCTTCAGGGGAATACAAAGGGGGGGCACTATCACTGTGATATTGAGTCTACGGAGGACGTTGCGTACGAGGCGTATCTGAATATTGCTGAGACGGTGTATAGCATTGACCGGCCATACCATTGAAACTCAGGCGAGATCGCTCCTAAACCTGCGATCAAACAGTGCTCAAAAGACAATAATATGATGAACCCGTCTTCTTAATGCTCCTTCAACTACATCACGATCTCGGTAACCCTATTCTAGAACTGCAACAATCCAGTGATAAAGGCAGCAACCGCAATCACAGATAACCCTTCGAGAGAAGACGTCAACACACGGGGAGAAGCATTGAAAAACGCCGTCGGACTACCAGTGGCAGGGGTTGTCGCACTGACGCTTTCACTGTTGGTGGGCACCACAGTTGGGCAGGGGGTGCTACCGGCACCACCACCACCGGGACCACCAGTAGGACCAACACTGGGGCTAGCACTGGGACCGCCACTGGGACCGACGCCACCAGAACCACCACTAGGGCCAACACCCGGACCACCACCGACGCCGCCGCCGATACCTGAGGACGTACTCGTTGGTTGAGGGGTGCTTGTCGGCTGAGGCGTACCTGTTGATTCAGGGGTACTGCTTGGAACAGGGATAACCGGGGCACTCGAGCTTGACGGAGTACTCGAGCTCGACGGCGCCACGGAACTCGAGCCCCCACCCGAAGTCTCATTAGAAGCCCGAATGCTATCGAACGACCCCGTCATATCGCTCCATATATACTGCTCAGCGGGGTTGTAGTTGGTGATGCTGACCGACTGGACATACATCGTGAACGGCGCCTGGGTGTAGTCTGTCTCGCCGCCTGCCCATTGGATGGTGCCCGGTGCGTTGTTGGGATCGCCGCCGGCCCAGATGCCGATTCGGACTCGCATGGGGGTCTGCGGATAGTTTGTACCGTCGACGGCATCAGCGTAGTTCAGAGTGCGGACGAGTGCTCCGTCGATGAACCATTCGGTTTTCTCGGATGTCCAGCTTATCCCGTATGTGTGGAAGGTTTCGGAGGGGCTTGAGACGGTTGCGGTGCTGCCGCGGTCGTAGGTGCTTGTGTTGCCTTTGCCGAAGTAGTTGGTTTGAATTTGGTTGTCGAAGGTGCTTACTTGTTCCTGTGGTTGCCGGGCGGTTAGTTTATAATAATGGTGAGGTATATCATAAGGATGGGGAACGCACCCAGTCGATCTCATCTAGGTCATCGGACTCGAGGATGGCGGTGCTGACGATGCCGGTACCGTTTGCAGCGCGCATTACGACCTCGAGATAGCCGAAGAACATGTAGAAGTCGGTCTCGATCGTTGGAGAATCGCCCTGTTCGTCGATCGTGAACTCAGCACCGAGGGGGGTGCTTGTCACCGATCCGGATGTCACATTCCAGCTGTCGAACGAGTCGGGTCCTGAGGTGAAATCGGTGCGGAAGCTCCAGGTAGCAAGACCATTATTTGCTGGGCATGTCTCTGGGCATTAAAGTGTCAGTAAGCTATCTTAGGGATAAGTTGAGCTTCCGGGAACATGCCCTCCGTAGGGTTACACTCAGTGTAGGTCTGGGCAGCGCACGACTGAATACCAGCCGCGACCGCGATAGCCGTCCATTTCAAGTAGGACTTCATGATTGCTGCACCGAGTCGAAAAAATTTCAGACAATGACAGCAATTAACGAAGTTAAAGGATCTCTGTGTGGGCTTATACGTATAAGTATGCAATCAGGTAGGGCAGAGTTTTCTACAGTTGGCTGCGGAATCAACGACTCTAGGCTTCTGGTACAGCCAGTTAATTCCGGTTCGACTGCAAGGAACTGCCGAATTAACTGGCCTTCATTCGAGATCCGTACATCGCCGTATCGCCACTCAAGAGGATTTTGTGGACGCCCACGATTCGGCTGGCGTGGCTAGCCCTAGCAAAATCCAAATGCGTACGTATAAATGGCTCGCGGTGCCATGGAACCACCGCCGGACACACTCTCAACCTCAACGATGGCTGGTCTGGATTTCAGACAGGGCCAAGCGAATTAATTGTCGACGAGCAGACTACGTCAATTGCAACCGTCGCGCAGCTCGTCTCCGAATGGTCCCGTCCTATACAGTGTGGAAACTTAGAAAGCACTGCTATGCTTAACATTGTTCTAGCAATTCGTTTCGAAGCAACTGACATTCACTAGGCGGCAGTGATAAACCCACACGCCGTGGGGCATAATACATTTGATTAGGTTGCCGGCAGCCATTCAAGTCTCTATCCCTTTTGGATCTGACCACGGTGATTTTATCAATCAGGCACGCACATGCCCACACGACCACACTTCAAAGAGTCTAAGAATAGCTATAAAAGGACCGTCGGGCTAGACTAGTTGTATTTTGATTATGGTGGCACGAGTTCTGCTCACCTACTAAACCCGAAAAGACAGACACTATCACCGCCAATTCTCCTCATCAGACATTGTCATATTCACGCGTCTTCGGCGCCCCGAGGGGCCCTGCGACGCACATAACGATCCACAAGTTTACCGACCCCGGTGTGCGTATTCTTATCAGACGACGCGATAATGGGCGGTGGCTTGGGGATCTTCTGTCGCAAGATGTGTCGCCTGATGAAGTAGGGAAGCCAGACGGTCGATTCGTGTCGGAGGAAGTCCCTGGTGGGCACTGAGAAGACCTCTGTGGGAACGTCAGTAAATTGAACTGGCCATGGCCATGGGGATGAAGAGAGGTCACTTACGATCCAACTCTTCTAGCGTGAGTTGCTTGGTCTCTCGGACGAAGCAGAAGATCATACCCCAGGCTATGAGGTTGAGACCGGCGTAGAATCCGACTGGAGACAGGCTTAGCGGGTTTCGCTGCGGTATAATGGAGTAAGGTAGACTTACATGCACCAGTTGGGGTCATCACGGTGCGCATCCGGGGGAACGTCAAACTCAGGACACCGGCTGTGGAGGACGGGTTAGAGGAGGACCTCACAGAGTTCGAGCTTAAGGGAGACCCACCGAAAGTGTTGTTGATGGCAACAGCCCAGGCCATTCCTTGCTCACGCTGGATGGTTGGGAACACCTCAGCGGAGTACTGGAAGGCAACTGGCCCTTCGCCCAAGGAGTAGCAGATGGTAAACAGGTAAACGAATCTAGAGCCAAAAAGATAAGTATCCAACAATCAGCCTATGGTCGGGATGGACAAACGTACAGGACAACTGGGCCAATCTTCTCTCCACGGCTACCCTCATCCTTCAGAAGGGAAAGACCGCCGGCTAGCAGGAAGATGCACATGAGGGGGAAGGTCTTAATAGAGAAATACGTCAGTTATACACACGCCCTTGGACCTGGAGAGACTTCTTACGATCAAACACAGGGCCCTTCGACCCTTGGTATCGATGAGGAACAGAGTCGGGATAGTGGACACCACCTGAATGGCACCATAGCCGAGGGAAGCGTACAATGCTTCCGTTGGGGTGTATCCGACATCCACAAAGATAGTTGAGCTGTAGAAAGAGATGACTGCGAGGTGTCAGTTGAGGGTATGGCACGAACCAGGGTCAAACTTACTGTTGATACCGCACATCTGCTGGGCAAGCATGACGGTCGAAGCACCGTAGTTGGCGCGTCTGATCCGGGGCACAGAAAAACAGTCCCACATCCGACGGAAGTATCCCGCGCCACGGGCCTCTTTGACTTCCTGCTCATAGATCACGTACGAGTAGTAGTAGTCCCTAGCGGCGATGATGGGATGGGCCCGCAGGCGCGCCATCGACCGAAATCCCTTGGCGTACTGGCCGTGCTTCATCAACCACCGAGGAGACTCGGGGCAGAACCAGATACCCAGTCCGAGAATAAACGATGGAATGAAGGCAGAGCCAAGTTGCAGTCGCCAGGCAATTCGGCCGGTGTCCTTGACAATGACATTGGCAGCGAGACCCAGGAAGATACCTGCAGCGATGATCAATATTGACAGTGCGAAGACGACTGAGGAACATGAGCTTACCAGCGACAACCCAAAGCTGCCAGAACATGACGAGGGCACCTCGAATCCGATGGGGAGCCATCTCAGCGGAGAAGATGGGCACCGTGGCGTTTTTTGCACCGATGCCAATGCCCATCACAAATCGAGCCGCGAACAGGCCCTGCCAGGACTTTGTAAAAGCCGAACCAATAGGAGTAGCAGTGAGGCACAGCGAAGTCAGGAAAATCTCGCCTCGTCGACCAAGGTAGTGATTGAGGGGATCGGTGATAAAAGCACCACTAGGTATAAAGTCAACGCCAGATGCAAGGGACTGGGTTCGTATGCACGTACATGAGGCCAGCGGTCAAGAAGATAATCGCATTGACAATGCCCACGATCCATTCGTCTCTGCCTTCACCGGCAATCCCGAACTCCTGGTGGAATTCCAGGTTAGCCCCGTTGGAGCCTGTCTGATCCCATCCTTGCGTGGCGGCGCCGATAGCACATAGACCGACGGAGTACCAAAGCATGCGAGGAGCGTGCCATTTGTGGTCCCTCTCGTATCCCAGTGCATCCTGCTCATCACCGGTGAGCTCGGGAATCATCTCGAATCTATCGGGGTCTCGCGCGACCAGAGCAGCGCGACCAAAGAGCTCGGCGTGCTCGGACATGTCGTGCAACTCGGCGAAAGAGCGGGCATCGTGGACGGTTTGCTCCCTGGAAAGGCTCTGTGGGAGTCAAGAGAATTGGGATCAGTCCTCAATATAATCGCAGACTGTGACAAAGAGCGAAAGCTTTCGGGACTTACCTGCAGGGGATTCTTGATAATGTTAACACCGATGGACTGGCGGCGGTCACCGTTCTCGGTGGGCGAGGGCTTTGAACCCAGAACCACCTCCTCAAAAGGAGTGGTTTCCGGAGACAGCTTCTCGCTCATGGTGTTGGGAAGGAGAGATGCCAGAGATTCCAGAGATAGTGAGTATGTCGGACTTCTGCTGGTCTGTGGAAGAAATATCCTGGCGGGGACCCCAGAAGCTGAGAAACGCGACGGGCATCAAGCAATATGAATGCCCTTTTTTTTTTATCCCATTTCCCCCGCCCAGTCCAATTCGAACAGGCGCATGCAACCCGGTAAAACAAAGACAGCGTCACGGTTGGCATCACTGACAGGGGATCTATTGGTGGAAATGGCCGCTCACCCACTGCAGGAAACGACAGAGTGCTACCAGGTGGTATCACACCACTAAGTTCACCAAGTCTTCTTGCTCCTGTTCCATCTGTGGCTTGATACCGCCCTATGGGAGGCGCCCATAGCGCATTGGGAACTGGCCCGGAGTCAGATTCGGAGTCTTAGCCGCGTCGCCATGATCCTGGTCCTTGAAGGTAATTCTGGCTGGTTCGATGGCATTCATTCACCCATTCACACACTCTCCCCAGTCCCAGGATTCAAGGAGGGTTTCTTTATCTTCACAGTCCCCACATTGTCTAGGTGTCCCCAGCCTCGGTTGGCATGCTAATTGGCTTTTTATGGGTGTCAAGCCCAGAGAAGGAATCATAAGCAACACCCAAGCCTAAAAAAAATGGATCTGACTCACCCCATGGATTTGACTTAGTGCGCCTGGGCGTTTCTGGGCATCGAATCCTTCCATCAGCCAGTCCCGGTTGTGGCTTAGGCTTGTGTTTATCCATCCCAGCGGGTTTAAGTCTGGATTCAGGGAAGAACAGGGCAGAAATTGGATATCCAAGGACGGTCATATTGATGCCGCAGAGACGGCGGACTGTTAGCAGTATCAACATTGCTCTGCCTGGCTGTCCTGGTTACCGGGATGCCATGTGCTGGCTCGGGGAGAAGGCCAAGCTGACTGGACAGCTTGGCCTGCGGGATTTTGGCGGGGAACCCGCAGATCATCCAAAGAGAGAAGATAGTGGATGTAACCCTGGTTCATGCTCAAGAAGGTAGCGGCATTTCAATGCGGGGCGAATCTGTTCGCGCCGTTGTTGCTGACAGGACGAGATTTGTAGAGATGGCAAAACTCTATGAAACAAAGGGGTTCCTGCATCCCTTGTCGGATCCCTTAGATTGTAGTTAATCGATTTCTCGTATGTAACCATGAGACAACGGGGTAGATACATCTCTCTACAGTTGTGGGAGGATTGCGCCTCGCGATGCCGGAAATGGCGGGGATGACCACCGACTCCTCTGTGCATTCACGCAACTGACTAGGGGCCGTTATTTTTTTTGGCAAGGTGCCAACAGAAACGAAGGGTCAAAAAGCCATCGAGGCCCAAGCGAGGGCACCCGACGAGGCGACGCTGCTGGGTTTGGAGGAACAGTTCCGGCTGACCTTTGTTATTGTCCCAGTAATTCCCACGTTTTGCGTCGGGACATAAACCCGGATAGGGGTTTTGAAGGACAACGACCTCTAGAAAGTGCTAGCGATCCTTGCGACGACTGTCGATTCTACATCAAGTAATCGGAGAGACGATCAGAATGCATCTCACGCAGCGTTTAACAGGCGGCACGATTCTGACTGGTGTAAGCCAACCGGAGATGAGATGACAGACTTTCTATCTCTGCCTCTCGGGAGATGCCAGGAGTAAAGGCTTAAAGGATCAAGATCAGGTATCTCAGCATCAGCCCCGTGAACATCACCCCACAATTCACTGTTTTCCAGACCATAATGCCGAGTTTCTTTTCGCCATTCAGCTCTCGAGGTCAACCAGGATCCCTGCATCTTATCTTCAAGGTCATGCGTGATACCCACGAACGAGGGATTCCCATCCTGGCCACAGACTGCACGCTGAGGCGTCATGTATTCTTCCGCCTCGGGCTGTAAGGCAACTCGCTGAAATCAGATAGTACGCCAGTAGCTAGAAGCTACATTGAGCAGTACAACATCTCCGATGACTCTTGCTGAGGTTTAAGATCAAGTAATCAGCACAAACGCTAACCTCTCGTCTCAATACATGTCTACTAGATGTAATAATAGATAGTATTCTATCACACAATGTTTCGAAGAGACCCTCGGTGGCATTGGGGGCGCCATGTTGACTTGGCTTAGGGTTAGATTATCAAGATTCAAGACGCAATGATACGTATATTCTCAAGGGAGACTGCAACGACTACACGAAGCAACGAGATTAAATTTTGACCCCCTTGCCTATCCAAGTGCCGATTCGGACATGGTGCAGTAGCCGTCCACGTTGTTAGTCTTTCGACATGTATCTCGACCCGTTCCCCTTGCATGACAGACGGTCATACGCTGGTGAAGGTGAAGGTGTGAGATATATATAAAATATACGAAACTATATTATTCAGTGATTTTGGTATGGTGAAGCAGACAGTGACCGAAAGAAGCTCCGACCTCGGCTCCGTGCAAAAGTACCATTGTGCTTATTATGACGATCCAGGGTCGATTCGCCCTGTTTGATTATGATTGGCGTGTTGCTTGTTTTAGGGAACGCCTTTGGAAAGGCCCCTCTGACATTTCAGCTTTATGACGGCCCTTTTTGACCTTGAAGGTTGAATGCATCGAGGAAATGTTTGTTCTTGCTTGAAAGGAGTGGGCAATGGCCTGCCAACCCGAACCCTCGAGAAAGGGTCGCCAGTTCCACCATAAATCGAGGTATGGCTGTGTTCCCTGTAAGCAGCGGAGAATCAAGGTATTTGAATCCTTCCTTTTGCATTGGATGGTCGGTTAACGTTCCAAAGTGCGATGAGAAAAAGCCCGTCTGCGGCAACTGTGTCCAACGAGGCGTGGAGTGCTCCTTGAGGTACTTTCAGCCTGGTACGAGTCAACAATTAACACCGACAACGAGTACCACTGCCTTGAGCTCTCTATTGCCCAGACTCCCCCAGCAGATGACTCATGCCGGGATGGGCCCCTCGTTCTGCCGCAAAGATACTCGCGATCTTGAGCTTTTCGGTCATTTCCAGACCCACACAGCTCCAACCTTCTCGTTCCAACTTCCGGTTGATACACTATTCCGCGAAGAGTTTCCAAAGCTGGCAACTTCCTTTCCATTCGTTGGTCATGGCCTTCTGAGTATCGCCTATATTCACCTTGCGGGGCTATCGCAGACAGCACTAGGGAAGTTACTCACGGAAGCGGCCTTTCATGTCAATCAGGCCCTTCCGGGATATAGGGAGGCACTTAAGGAGATTACCGAGGAGAACTCTGCTGCCCTTTTTGGTTTTGCCATCTTTGTGGTCCTGTTTAATTTTGCAAGTGTCAGCGAGGACTGTCGTGTCCTTCTCCAGACAGTAAGGAATGAGCCATCCAAGCAACCAGAGGTAGTGAGAGGCCTGGCGAGTAATGCTGCGCGAGTCGCCCACAGCATACACAATATCTTTCGGATATTCTGGGGATGTCAGCGGTGGATTTCATCTGGTCCGCTCGCTCCCGTCATCCAAAGATACAGTCCACCAATGTTGAGTGAGCCCTCCATGAGTTGGATCAGGGCAGAGGATGGACGTCTTGCGATGCTGAGCCAGTTGTGGGAGGATAGTTCAACGATACCTCAGGCCCATTCACGCGCCCTGTCTGACTCTTTGAGCTGCCTCCGCGACACCTTTGCGATGGTCACTCAGTTGACTGTCCTGCGCCCTGCCATTCGCATTGACCGCAATCTTGAGCCATCAGGAATGGACGACTTAGCGGACATCCATCGACAACTGTCTGCTGGACGCCTGGACGATGTCCCTAGCGTGTTCACGTGGTACATCAGGCTCTCGCCCGATTTCGTCAACATGATTGAAAATGGCAATGCGTATGCGATGGTCGTGCACGCCCACTTTGCCATTGTCCTCGACAGGGCCTGCTCCAACCATTGGTGGTCTCATCAGTTACCTCGACGTTTCGTTGCAACGACAGAGCTAATTCTGGGACCGGAGAGAAGGGATTGGATTGAATGGCCGCTGTTGGTAGTCGAGACTGGTCGTGATAGCCAGGTTGGGTGATACCGAGACATATAACCAGGCAACCTGTGTTCACCGCGCCATTGGGGTTTCTGATAGAGAAACGGCACCCCGTAAAGGTTCACGTGGATGTTGAGGGTGCCCTGAATACTTCTTCTCTGCGATCCGGACACTGGAGATTTACGAGATAGATGGTGTTACCATTGGCCCCTCAGAACCTGCAGATGCTGCCTGTTCTATCAGTTTGGCCAATCATCGAGACTCTTGTACGAACGGCGCTTTGGCCACTGGGGCGATATCGTAGGATTCAATTCTATTGGCATTCCATGAATACTTTTGAGGTTCCTCGACAAGACTCTGCGGGAGGAATCCCGGGCCCGCCAGCGAGTCAGTGGGAATACTGGGACTCGGAAGCGGGTAGAAAATACCTCATACTGTGAAGAGCTGAGATCCCAGTGGGCTGATATTGAAAACTCTTGTTCGAGCGGCCCAAGCCGGACTTTTTTTTTGATGTCGGCTCGCTGGTTTTCCGGGCTCTCGGTTGTTCCCTGCGACTCCTCGATTGTCGATTGACGCATCCTTTTACCTTCTATTTAACCCTGGCAGCAGGAGAGAGACCAGACGTAGGTAGCCAGGCGCAGCAGTAAAATTCCATTGAAGAAATGATTCTAGATTCGGGCAATCAGGACAACCCCACGTGAAATCGATGAGCCCCGGGCCGTTGATCACCAGTCTACGTCCACCTTCTCCTGGCGCGGGAGAGAGAGAGGTCCGAGCACAATCGGCCGTATACAATGGCCTGCTACTCGTCCTTGCACAACTCGCAGGGGCCAGAGGCACAAGTCGTAAGATGCGCGCGGCTCACGATGCAAGGTTCACCATCCCAAAGCTCGCTAAGCTCGTAGAGCCGAATATTAATTCGATGCCAGCGAATGAGATTGATCTCTGTACGCTGGAACGCCGATCTCACTTTCTCGGCTCAGGACCGACCGGGGGCTGATTCCATGTGGTGGTGCCAGACTCAGGGGCAGAGTCACAGGCTCCGTGCAGCGCGCGCATACCGAGGTGCGTATCGTGTATCCAACACCCCGGCCTCCACTCGGGGCACACCCATTAAACCAAATTAGGAAGGCTTTGGTCACGTGTAGACGATATACTAGGTCTGTACTCTGTATTTTAGCTTTCTTAATAAAGCTATATATAGATACTCCAGCCGAAGGTGCCCATGGCTCGAGAAAAGAGCTGGGGTTAACTACTTAAAGAAAAAGTGTATACCAAAGCCTATATTTGTATCTAGAAATCCATATACCCGTTCCCCTGGTCTATTTAAAAGGGCTATAAGTATATCTTTTCCAGAAGTGTTTAAATCTTTAGAGGTCTCCAGTTTAACCCTAGCCTGGTCATGTAAACCCTTTGTTTTCAGGCAGTACCTTAACAGCTCAGGGCGGCCTGCAGTACCAAATTATCTACTCTACACGTGGATTAAAGCATACCTAATTCAGCTTAGTGGGTGTGCCCCGAGCAGAGGCTGGTGTGTCCGGAGCAAAAGGGGTGTGCCGGGAGTGGACCCCGCTATATAATGTCTTCATTGTCCCCGTTTCTCGCGGCCTTCGAGAGTGAAAGTGGTATCTCTGCTGCAGACAGAACCATGGCTCCCCTGATCAAGCTCTCGAGCTATGGCCTGCTGGCCCTGCTTCTCTCGGTGGTTCCCGCGTCGGCCTTCCCCAAGCCGTCTGGTCCTGGCCCCGAGGCCTGTGGCAATTTGACGCAGTTGCTGGGGCCGAAGATAGTGGTTACCAATACCTGGAGTCTGGACTATTGGAGCTCGCTGAACTCGTACTTCAACACCGAGCAAAGCAAATTCAAGCCGTCTTGCATCGTTTATCCGACTTCGGCCGAAGCTGTCTCTACTGTGATCAAGGCCGTCCGCAAGTCGGACTCGCGTTTCGCGATCAAGGCTGGCGGGCACAACCCCAATGACTTTTACTCCTCCGTGGACAAGGGCGTGCTGATTGACCTCTCGTCTCTGACCGAGAAGTCATACGACCAGGAATCTACCTTGGCGACATACCAGCCGGGCGGTACGTTCGGCGATGTGTACGAGTACTTCGCGCAGTGGAACCGCACTGTTGTTGGTGCTCGTCTGGCTGGTGTTGGGACTGGGCTGGCGCTTTCAGGCGGCCTCTCCTATCTCTCGAGCCAGTATGGCTTGGCCTGTGACTCCTTCCGAGAGCTTGAGGTTGTCCTGCCCTCTGGCGACATCGTCACTGCGTCCGAGAACACGAACCCGGACCTGTTCTATGGTCTGCGCGGTGGCGGAGGAAACGCCTACGGCGTTGTCACTAAGTACACCGTGCAGTCGTACCCAGCTAATACCTTCTACGCCGGTGTTGTCGTCTACCTCTTCCAGCAGAACACGAGCGTTCTCGACGCCATCAGTGATTTTATTCAGCACAACGAGGACCCCAAGGCCGCTATTATCGGCACATACATGAAGCTATTCACACCAGGCCTAGGCCTCAATCTCGATGAATCCATCATCATCTTCCTCGTCTACGACGGCGAGGATGCAGGCGATGTGTTCAAGAGGTTCACCGACATCCCTCACGTCATCAACACCCTGAAACACACGGACTACAACGGCGTCGTGAACATGCCCATCCCCGGCGGTGCCGAGCTCAACAAGGGCCGGAACAACTTCCGCGTCACGGTGCACGGCGGCGACGAGCAGGGCATTGCGAACCTGAACGAACTGTACGACCAATGGCGCGAGTGGAGCGACAATAATAAGGGCAAATACACCCTGACATCGTTCGATGTCCAGCCGATCCCGAAGTCGCTGACCGATGCCTCAAATTCGAATTTCGGCGGCAATGCCATGCAGATGCCAGATGGGCCTTGGTATTGGGTGAATTATCTCCTTACGGCGTCAACCTTGTTGTCGGACAAGGCTTTGGATGAGGTGCAGGCCAGCTTCAGGGACCTTGTCAACGCTGTTCCGCCCACGGAGGGGTTGCCGTTGTTCATCAACGACGCTGCCCATGATCAGAATCCGTTGGTCACGTATGGTGGGTATGAGAAGTTGAAGACCATCAAGGCCAAATACGACCCAGATGGGTTTTTCAGCTCGCATACTGGCGGCTGGGACTTTCCTTGATCGCACCTTTATATACGCAGTAATGTCTTGAGATAGTGGTTGGGACGGGCTGGGGATTTGTATATACCCTCGCTTCACTCAAATAATTTGATCGTGTTTCAGCGGATGTTGAAGATGCTGTATATGTAAGTGTGACCCGTGAATAAAAACTGTTGTGCTCGTGTATCTAGAGTGGACCATGAACGGCGCTTGGGGAGGCCATAGCTTACACGGCAGCTGCAGGAACTCATTGCTTAATTCTTTGCCAAGTTATCTATGGAGCCGCGTTAAGACATCAGTAGTCGAGAGTTGAAACTTTTCGGCACTTCTTGGGCTTCCTCTGGCATTTGGAGGGTTCCTACAGATGGTCAACAATAGTCATGAACCCCAATTAAATCCCCCAAAGCTATGGTCTGATACTGGAGCTGCATACTGCTTGACTGTCCGCGATTGAGATCTGAATTCCACGTCTGCTGCATCTGTAGGCGCTGGGTGGGTTCTCGATCGTGCAGCTGCAGCTCCAAGTAAGCGCCTATATACTCCATTTGGAACAAGGCGTTTCCATTTATAGTTGCGACGGTCGGTTCAAAGAGGTGTAATGACGATCAGGTTGCCGATGTTTCCGTGGACGGTGGGAGAAACGCGCAACCCGTATCCCATCGCCGGGGCTCCAGGTGATCTTCTCGAAGAAGGTGATGGTGGGTGAGAACGGCACCGGTCCGATCGATGAGGAGACTGGAGTTATAGAGCGTGGCGGTGCTGAATCGGGACTTCTCCGAGATTCCTACCTACGCTCACCACGGTCCTAGTGGCCTAGGCGGCGGTGCGGATGGCGTTGATTTCGTCTCCATCGGGCGTAGATGGACTGTGCCACCACGCGCTGGAACAGATCGTGGTTCTCGGTGGGGGGTCACAGGGCGCTCCAGACCGGGAAAAGCGGGGATATAGGTATCAGGGAAGTCGACCAGTTGGGCCTTGTTGCATGCGGGTTCGTGGATTAGGCGAATGAGCTTTGTCGGTGGTTCTGCGAGCAGAGCGGAAGATGGGCGCGACATGGCATGCAGCGACGCAAGTGACGGTCATTGCGTTTGAGGATGTGAGGATTTGGAGATTTGGAGTTGAGGTTGACCTTTACCTAGCTATACTAAGAATTTAGTAAGACTCCGAATGCAACACATCAAATGTTAGTATTAAAGTGATAAATAACATAGAATAGAAATATAACTATGTTCAAATGTTGATATTTCTGTCTCGCCCGGTTACAACAGCCTATATACTTATTCTCGTTCTGTAGACGGATCACATCACGCGCTGATCATCCGCACAAACCGATTCCCCAATTCATCTGCAGCCATAGGATTGCCTCCAGTGAGTAGTTCATGATCGAGTGTAGTCTGGCCGACCTTCTCCCCAGCTCCCTCAACCATATCGGCCCCTTCGTTGCGCAGAGCCGATTCTACCTTCTCAATCTCACCACCTAGCATGGTTTCCATCGCCTTTTCCTCTGCGTCGCTCCATGAGGTGATCTTGTAGGCCTTGTAGACAAATGTGCCATCACCGAACTGTTTGGTGCTCAAAAGCGCGTAAGGGCCGTGGCAGATCGCAGCTGTTGGCTTGTTCTCCTTATGGAAGAACCGTAGAATCCGACCGAGTTCCTTGTCGTCACCCAAGTCCGCCAGCGGTGCGTGCCCTCCAGGGATAAAAACGCCAGCGAAGGTGGATAGTTCCTTGTCGCTGATGCTGCTCAGTGGCCGCGGGCGAGTGAAGCCATTCTCGCGCTTCATCTTCTCAAGTATCTCGTTCTCCCGACGACGCTCGTAGAAGTTGCCGGCGAATGCGATTAGGGATTCGCTGTTGGGGTCTGGAGTCGGCTCCTGGCCTTTCGGTGAAGCGAATGTCACTTCGTGGCCGGCATCGAGCAGCTTCTGAAGCGGTTTGGCCAGTTCCATGAGGAAGAAGCCTGAGGGCTGGTCGACAGTCTTGCCGCTGCCTTGCCCGCTGGTCTTCTTGATGGGGAACGAGCTGGCATCGCTGAGGATGATAAGGATTTTCTTGGAAGGCATGTTGGTAGTATTACTCTTGTTAATTGGTGAATATGGTGATCCTGGAGCGTCTGCTGTGCTATTATATAGTCCCTACATGACATCATCATGATGTGAAGTATGAGCCATGAGCCCTAATAGCTGTGTTAATATTATGGGCTTATCGACTGCCTAGTATTATTGGATTACTATAAAAATGTCATCATGACGGAACACTATAACTATTCCTTCAATCCTTGAATCAGCAGCGGGACAGCAATCGTCATTCTCCAGCCCGGGTATATAAGCCAACACTCCTGCGGTAGTTGGCACCACGAGAGAGTATTCATCATTGAAGTGCTGTGTAACGTTGGAACGATGTCAACCCTTTGATTCCCGAGATGGTCAGGAAGGACTGGCCTCGGGTATGAGATTCGTGACAAGGATCCAGATATGCATCTCAGCCTGGTCCCCGGCATCTCGCAGCCAATAATTTTAGCCAGGTGAGGTAATATAGGGGAACAAAAAGCCAAGATGTCGCACAGCGTCTGCGCCCATCGGGCTTCGCTGAGCGTCTGCTTAACTTCTCCGAGGTCAACGACGGATCATCCAAGCCGAATCAACCCAGCCAGGAAAATACGAGCAACGACGGTTAGCATCTGGAGCCACACAAATCAAGTCCCTACTCTAGATTTGTAAGCTCATCTTGTGTCAGCTTTGATCCTGGACGCGGTTCCCACACACTCATTCGCCCCTGAACGCCAGCGCAACCGTGTCCATCCTGTTCTCCCGCGATGATCGGCCTTGAGGCAGAAGAAGCATTGGCGTTCTCGACTTTTAGTAGGCAATGTGTCGAAAGGGGCTTTATAAATCGATTGGATGGGTTGAATGGCGAGAACGTACCCGATGGCATCACAGATGAGAGCACGCTTTTGTAAGTTTCGCACCTGGAGGACACGACGCAGACCCTAATAGAGCAGACGCTTCCTTCAAGCAAACCGATTGGACCCTTCCAAGGCGTTCGAGCAGTTCCAACAGGCGACCAAGTTCCACACCGAGAACGACGCCCTTCGTCTTTACGACGGAATTAGCGTTGCTGACTTTGAAGACACGCGACTGCTGGTATGGTCATCCATCTCGAATGCCATTTGACCCCAGAGATGGGCGCTGATGAGGCATTGACAGTATCCACACTGGACAGGCCGCCGCGATCGTCATGGACGACCGATTCTCATGTTCAATGTGGCGGCTCTGAGCAAAGGGGCACTGACGCGCTGGCGGGAGACACGGAGGATGCCTTGCAGAACAGTATCTGCTCCGGATTGCACGAGCAGTCCCAACATGGCCCAGCGCGCATTGGTCCATTTCGATGGCTTTACGCGCTTCCTGTTGCCGCTTTGTTCAGCGGTGCATCGCGGGCCCGTCACGAATTGCGTCTATATCGTTGATGCGTCGTCACTTGCGCTGAGACAAGCGTGGGATCTTCGCGACTTTGCGCAAGAAATCAGCTGGATCGTCGCAACCTGCTACCCTGAGACGATTTATCGAGTGTATGTAAGTTCTCCGTCGCACAGAGATTGACTGGGTAATTGTTGATAGTCGACACGTAGGCGTGTAACATCCCGGCGTATTTCTCCAGGCTATGGGCGATCCTGAAATCCTTTGTTGACCCAGTGACTGCGGCGAAGATTCAATTCTTGCCAAGTAGCGAGACCTACTCTGTTTTAAACGAAGTCATTGATCATGCCAATATCCCGTCCATGGCTGGCGGGGGGTTGCAGTTCGATACCGGCATGCTTCCGGATCTGGACGACGAAACTCGGCAGGCCCTTGAATGGACTATGCCACAGGGAGATCTGCTTCGTGGTCCGTTGAAATGGATACAGACCGAGAGTGGGAAGAGAAAGATAGTTGCCACTGGGACGGTGGACGGCGCATCGAGGAGAGTAGAGATAGCTACACTGCGCAACCCACAGGACTGAATGTACTGTTATCTCTTTTAATAAACCCCGACTTTTTGGAGGACTGTTCGGATCTAAACTCCAACACACGGCTTATCTCTTGGCATGGTGTTTGAGCATGTAGTGACGTGGTAGTTGGTTCAGACGGTAGGGATGCATTGTAGATTTCTCCCTCGGTGGTCATCTACGATTTCAATTAGTAGATAAAACACTTCCAATGGACTACCCAGTAGCTCCTGCGTTATAGAGGACTAGTAGTATCTGTGTTTCCGGAGGTTGTCTGGGGACCGGTGGAGCACAACCGTCGTTGAGAGGTTGAGATCGACAGATTCATCGCCTAGCGGTAGCGTATATTGGTAGTTGATCTGCCACGATAACCTCCTCCCCGTGCGGGGTTACAAGGACTGGAAAGTTGGACTGGCCTTGTTTTTGGTCGAACATGGGAAGGGATAGTTCCTTCTGGTTGAGTTGGTCACATACTATCCGGCCAAGGACTTCGAGAAGCCGTTCAAGGAGGCCAAGGAAGCAAAGGCTTTGGAGGGAATTCTTCTCTTAAAATAAGCTATACCGTCGTGGTTTTTTCAGCATACACATGAAATGAATTAATGGGTTCCAAGTTCGATTCAGCGGTTACATCGGTGATGGCGAACAGTTAAGTTTCGCTTTATCCTAAGGCCTATCCTAAGACCGTACCGCACAGATCTGATGAGACCTTTCCAAGAAGCGAAGGATAGCTCCGCGACTAGATAATTACAATAGATATTTATCTCCACCCCTCTAGCCCAGGTGCGACATCCATTATCGCCCGCCAGGAGAGGCGGAATCGTCGTCAGCCAGCAATCATTTGCTGCACTGGTAAGAGTCTCTAGTGGCAACAGAGTCCATGCGTACTATAGTCTGGGAAATGAAGAATCCCGCTATGCTGATGCAGCTTGGAGGAAATGCAGCAGGCATCAAGCAAAGAGGGCTGGCCGGCGTCACGTGGATAGATAACCTCTCATGTCACGTGCACAGCCCACGCTGACATCCCAGCGGATAACACCCCCGTGTTAACTACCGAGACTGTCGTCTTGTTATTCCCGTAGATCCTTGTCGCCATGGCCTCCGTCGTCGTCTTTCGGGGCGCTGTCATCCACTCCACGGACCCTGAGAATCTCGAGCTGCTCGAAAACGCTACCCTCGTCGTCACGGACGGTCGCATCACAGCCTTCTACAAGTCTCCGGACCAAATCCCCGCCACCGATGCAATCCCCCCTCACGCCCCAATCCACCGTCTACCACCCGGCGAGTTCCTTATTCCAGGCTTCGTCGACACGCACAATCACGCCCCGCAATGGCCGATGCGCGGGCTCGGTCAAGGGCTTCACATCCTAGACTGGCTCAGCGAGATCACTTTCCCCGTCGAAGCCCGTTTCGCTGACCCCGCTTACGCCACGAGAATCTACGAGCAGGCGGTCGACGACTTCCTCCGCCAGGGGATCACGACCGCCTCGTATTACAGCTCGCGACATCTCGAGGGGACCAAGATTCTGGCTGATATATGCCATAAGAAGGGGCAGCGGGCGTTTGTGGGGAAGTGCAACATGGACAGGAACGCCCCGGACTACATACGCGAAGAGAGTGCGGCCCAGTCGATACGCGAGACGGAGGAGTGTATTCGGCATATTCGTGGTCTGTCCAACTGCGCTCATATCGACGATTCTCTCGTGAACCCGGTGGTTACGCCGAGATTTGCCATCTCCTGTACGCCCGAGCTTCTCCAGGGCCTCGGTCAAATAGTGGAGCGCGATAACACCCTGGCGGTACAGACTCATTTCAACGAGGCTCAGCAGGAGATTGATGCTACGAAAGAGCTCTTCCCCCAGTTCGGTGGTAGCGAAGCAGACCTGTACGAGAGTTACGGACTGCTGAACTCACGAACTATCCTTGCGCACTGCACCATCATGACAGACTACGAAAAGGAGAGAGTCAGCTCATTGGCGTGTGGCGTTGCCCATTGCCCGATCGCGAACATGACGGTGGGTGGGGGGTTTATGGTCGCGCCGATTCGGGATTTCCTACAACGCGGTATCAAGGTCGGGCTGGGAACCGACAGCGGTGGTGGTTGGGCGTCACAGATGCTCGCCGTCATCAGACAGGCGATGATTGCGTCGAATGCGCGCGAAGTGTTGTCAGAAGGTAAGGACAAAGCACTGACGTTTGAAGAGGCATTCTATCTGGCGACGTTGGGCGGGGCCAGAGTTCTCTGCCTCGAAGATCGGATTGGCAGCTTCGAGGTTGGCAAGGAGTTTGATGCCGTGTGGGTGACCACAACGACTGGCTTGCAGTCGGCCATGGCGCCGCGGGAAGACGGGGATTCGCTCAGGAGGGTGTTTGAGAAGTACATCATGACAGGCGATGATCGGAACGTAGCACAGGTGTATGTCAGGGGCCGCAGAGTGGCGGGAAGTAGATGACCTTCTCAGGCCCGTGGACTGCATGTATGTAGGTCGCCGACCTGGACAGAGAGTAATGTAATAGCCCTCATTCATCCGGTGCCTTTCCTCACTAACCATTGGGGGAATAAAGGGGAGGGCAAGGTTGTCCGCTAGGCGAGCAGGGGTCTTTGCATAGTCTAGAAAACTAGCCTAAACCATACCTTCGGCTCTTTATTAATTACCCCGCCACTGCAAGTACACTATAAATGGCTGGCTGGATTGGGCTGTGTAGATACGGCACAATCCGAAGTTCTATCCAGCATATCAACCCAGGACGTCAATATCCCCAAGTCCAACAAAGCATGTACAGATACATCTAGGCACTTGCGACGCCAACCACGCATGCCTTTGGGACGCACCGCGCGTTGTATGTTATAGGCCTGTTCCTGGGATGTAGGGAAATGTACGGACGCGCTGCGGCTTTGGCATTAAAATCACTCGGCTCGCATGGCGTCTGTTGGATGGCACAGGAAGCATAGCCGGCGGCGGAGGGGCTTTGGAAAACTCCCGAGGTCACAGCACGTCGGAGATGAACCGTTAACTTGATTCCGACCAAAGCTGTAGGCGTGTCTCAGTGGCTTCGTTCAGTCAGGGCTCTGGAGATTTTGAGCATGTTGGCAATCCTACGAGAGGCCGTTAGCTTCACTGACCGAATCTCCCGCACTGGATGACTCGATTTCAGGATGAGCTTGATGTTGAGATTGTGTGCCAATCGCTGGATGTTCTATGGCGATCGGAAACTCGACAAGGCTTTCCCCGTGGAAAATTCCAGAGATTCAATTCGAAGACGTGGGATGGCCAAGGACCTTTCAGAAAATGGCTATGATTTAGTTGAGGACGTGGACGAGCTTCTGTATGCCAGATGTATGATACTATCATGACCGGACCGGCCTTATCACGATCAGATCTTCTTTGCTGCCTAGATATGTCGACTGAAATAAGAATTACCATTCAGAGCGCCGGATTCAGCTTTCAAGAAAAGCGTTAGAATTCCGTCAATCCCTTCGCCAGAGTTCCCAGTTCTTAGTCCTCCAGAGCTCAGCTGCGGCTAAGGCTTCTCGCATGGCTGTGTTGAGCCACGGTGTTGCATATAGTGATCCAATCCCTGCGTTGTCTATTGTCCTACCATTGACGTAGCCCGTACAAGACGCACAATGACAGCCGCCGAGATTATCAGCGCCATCAAATCCGCCAGGGACGTTCACTAAAGATGAGCGGCTCGCCCTTCTGGAAGCATGTTATGGGCTGCGAGGCGCCCTAGAGGTGCCAATGGAAACAACAATGCGAGTAAGGTGTGGGGTAAGTTGTTGCTTTCCCAAACTGGATACCCGTGTTGATTTAGGTAGGTTTTTGAATCTGCTGCCCTTGTCATCGCGATTGATATGGGCTTGATTGATATTGCTGTTGCTTCGGCCGCTGATGGACCAACATTCACTATTGCTCAGCTCGCAAAGGCGACCTCTGCAGACACACCACTTATTGGTAAATTGGCACTCTCCCTGGAGTGCAATTTTGGATATTGAAATTTCCATAGTTCGCCTCATGCGGTCGTTGGTCGGAACAGGCCTCTTTAAGGAAATCGATGTCGCTACATTTGAATCGACTCCACTGGCGAAGGCCTACGAAACGGGCTCGCAATTCAAGGGAATAGCAATCCATCTGTAGGTATCCCCTGGGTGGATCCATAACTTTTTTACGCCTCAGCCCGCCAAAGGTGCCAAGGCTTATTAGCTGCGCTTGGTTACACACGACTGGCCTGATAAGCAAGCGAAGGTGATCCTAGAGCATCTGCGAGACGCCATGACCGAGGACTCGGTGCTACTCCTCAATGAAACCGTTGTTCCTGAATCGGCTGTTCCGCTGTATGGGGCATGGATGGATCTGAGCAAGATGGCGGCTTTCTCTGCTCTCAACCGCACCGAAGCGCAGTTTAGGGAGTTGTTGGATTCCACCGGCTTCGAGGTTGTCAACGTGGACACCAGAAGTCGTTATTCCGGTCTCGACTACTTTGTTTGAAGCTGTGAAGCGATGATCGAGGTTTTGTGGTTGCGCTGAGCTGTTTGTGCCCTAAGTTGGCCTCGCTCGTTGTTACGACATCAGGCGGTATACCGCCTTCCATCTCACAATACTGAATAGGCCAGCCCGGAAATGCAATTGTCGGGGAAATCCTGCTGCGATGCAAGATGCTGGCCGTACCGTATGCACATTTCAGATGCGCCAATGCAAGGTAGACGACACCGTTAGAGCCAACCCCTTGATCCAGCATGCTCCTCAGCCTGCAAATTTTGGGCCTGCCCGACAGCAAAGCCTCCCATGATCCAATCTCTCGCTTGTAACTTGCAGTGTGATTGGGCATTAAGTCAGGAACCATCTCCAGCGAACCCACTTGCTCGCTAAAGATCTCCCAGAATATCAACACCAAGACACGCTAGTTGGACTAGACTAGGCTGCCCAGATACGCAAGAGTTTATTACCCTGCAGATGTCCCAGTTGTGTCTCGAGAACGGAGGTGGTTTGACTGCTGGAGGACAGCAGAGGCGCAACAGCATGTGGTTTATCTTGCTCGCCGCGGTTGCCAAAGCCACCATTCTTGCTACTCCTGATGCGACGGCTCTGACCGAGCCCAATCTAGGGACACTGCCGGAACCAACTGTGCCGCCTCTTCTCCGTGACAATCGGCATGGGCTTCATCGTCGCGCTACAACCTCTGCAGGAGAAGCCACCCTCTGTGGTTACTACGAGGCTTCAATAAGTGTGCCTCCCTCGAAAAACCCCGTTAAGCAAGGCTAACCTCAGGCCCCACCAAGATTCTCGTCTTGCTTGCTACTACGGAAATGCCTGCGTTTTCCACGCCTCTAACTCGGAATTTCCGGGCATGGTCGGCTGCTGTCCAACAACATCAGCCACAACACCCTGCGTCATATTCAGCACCTGCTACGCTAGCGCCGAGATATCAGCTACTCCACAATTGTCCTCGTCCACTAACGACCCGTTTGTGATGCTATGCACAAATAGCGATTACCCCTATTGCCTTACGCGCACATGGCCCGAGCTCAACGTGGGAGATGTTGGCTGCACCTATGAGAGCTCGCAAACAGAGACGCTGTACACTGCTGGATCCATGACGGACGTTGACGATGATGCCAATCAAATCACCGAAACACTCTCTATCTCCTGGATCGCAGATGCAGCCTTGTTCAGCCTTCGAAGCGTGTCTGCTACGACCATCAGCACGACCAGCACGACCAGCACGACCCAGTCAGAAACCGCCACACCATCCTCAGGAAATGTGGGTGCTGAGCCCGACGGGGGTACATCTTCGACCCCAGTGGGAGCCATTGCCGGTGGAGTGGTAGGAGGTGTCCTGGGGGTTATCTTAATTGTTGTTGCGGCTCTGTTGATCCGGAGACACCGGAAGAAGGCGTCGGATAGCGTCAAACAACCGACGCTTAAACAGGATGTCGTTTCTCACGAAGAAAGGCCAGAGCTTAATGCCGGAGATGGGTCAGACAGGCATGAGCTAATGGGACAGAAAGATTGCGCCGAGTTGCCAGCCCGGGGCGTGCGATATGAACTACAATAATTTACTGTATCGCAGAATGCAACTCCTCCCAGCGGTAGCTAGAGTCGAATTGTACCCAATTCACACCCCAGGACCCCTGTCAAGCTGCCAGACCTCTTTGGAAATATCAAACGCTGCCATCTTCTGGGATTTGGGCCTGTCTGTAGAGCTTGGTGGCGTACACCGTACGCCGTTCTATTGCCTGGTTACTCCCAGATTATCGCCTGCACCAGTCCTCGAATTGGTCCATTGATGAGCATGAGGAGAGCCGAATCGGCCTTGTCAGGAGTCGGGCCTTTGCCTGTGTCCGAGGAAACCAAGTTGCTATGAGATACAGAGAAAGACACTTTGAGCAACTCAGAGCTGCCTTTCGATACTGACGGAAACGGCTCCGAAGAGAGACATGAGTTTGACCGTCCCCTAAATGAAACAGCAGAGACCCCTCGGTCGAGAGGAAATTACACTGGACAAATCGGGCCCAACTTCAATCCGCCAGTATAACCCTTTAACAGAGACTGAAGTCTTCCTACGAGATAGCTGGGTTCAGCTGTGCCGCCCCTTGTTGAGTGTATACCTCATAACCCCCGGGTGTCCCTAGGGCTACAATCATGCTGGTTGTCCCGTTGGAGGAGACGATGTGGCTGCGCAGGCAAATCCCCAAAGCGTGCACTTGGGTCGAGCGTTGGGACTTGTTGAGTTCCCGGCAGGTTGATTTATCAATACACCTGTACGCCACGGGTATCTGGATACCCACCCGCGCCAGACTCTGACGCCGCTGAAGGGCATTGCCGGGAAATGTGATGGAAATTTAACGAGGACAAACGGTTCGATTTGCCTCTACGTGTATCGGTCTTTTGATTCCTCCATTGGAGGCTGTTTCGGAGGCCTGAACTTTGAAGTCAAGATCTCGCCCCTTTATCTGACGTCGTAAAGTGTCGTCCTAGCCGTGAGTTTGGTACTACCCAGTAGCGGCGAGTAGCTATTTATTTGTACAATGATGCCTGAGTATTTCAAGTGGTGTTGGGGTCATTTTCATGTTCCGACTCTTCGCTCACATCCTCCCACTGATCATCTGAATGGCCATCTTCCGTATCCCCATACTCATCTCGGAGCATGCTGAGCAACTGCAACAGGGCCTGAGAACGAACGATCTCATCGGCCGGTGAAGGATCCTGATCAGTATCCCTGAGTTGTCCGCTGACAGGAGATAGCTCTTGCGTAGTATCCACGGCGGGACCGTCAGGTGCCACACTCAGAATTCGAATAGTTTTGGTTGGAAAGATGCGCGCAGGGCCTTCATGTTGTCCCGGTGCCATCGCGCCGCGAATGTTTGGGGAAGGCTGGCGTCGACCAAGCGTCTAGATAGATGAGTTTCAAGGTACTCCGCGCAAGGAGAACTCGACTTACAGTGTAGGTAGTCATGATTGCATCTCTGTACAGCGCCATGAAGCTGATTGGAACTGCCAGCTGCGGGGTAGAACAAGTGAGAAAGGAATATGACGCCCGCGTCGGATGATCGATGTCCTGAATTCGATTATTATCATCAAGCGTGACAACGTAAGCCCGGTCTTGGACTTCGAACATCAGTCGATGGTTGTGCACTGACAGCCAGCCACCCAGATCAAAGGTTGACCCGTCCGATTCGCACTCGATAATGGCGCTGTACGCAGCAATACTGCTTTGATCGCGAAGTGCCTTGCGCCAGTCGGAGCAAACAAAAACGCGGCCAGCGCGGGAGACGCCGACAAATAAGTCGCCATTTAGCATGCCCGCTCCCCATTCATTTTCACCGTATCGGACGTGCTCTGGGTCATCCGGCGGATGGAGAGGGCCCTTGTTCAGCTTGATTGGCACCATATAGTCTCTGGTAGGTGGGCCCGGGGTGGAATATTGACGGAGTGGATCATGCTGCGCAAGCCCCATTAACCTCGCGCTTGCCGCGACGGAGCTACCCTTGGGAGGTCGAATATGGTATATGTCCGTGCACTGGGATGGGCGTAATACGCCCAAGTGTTCTGCAGAAGTCTTGTCATATACATGGTACCCTCGCGGGCCCATGGAGTATACGACGGCGTCCTGGCTCTGATCTAGGTGACCGACCGCGTCATACTCAATCTTGAGATGCGTGATCAGGGTCGGAGGGCGCTTTGTCATGTCATAGACAAAGCCTTGGCCCTGTGTTGACACAACACAGAGCGTCCAGTAAGAGAGCTGGAAGCCTCTTGTCTGGCAGTCATGGTCCAAGACAGCAATGCGGCGAAACTCCCCGCGCGGAGCCCCGTCCAAGTCTGCCTGCCAGACCTCAACCGCATCTCCCTCGCGATCAAATACCACCATACCATCTTGATATTCGAGATGTGCGTAGGGGCGGACGGCATTCTCACTATCACTATCGACGGTCGACGGTAGACGCCATAGCATCTGACCGCTGTCTATATCGGTCACGTTCAGGCCACCTGCATGGGAGGTGGAAACGATAAAGCGACGCTTCAAGTCCGCACGAAAGCGCCAAACGGGATCATTGCCGACCTGCAATATGCGTTCGCGGCTAAGCGGGGGCGAGGAGGCCCAGTTGCGGGCAAGGCGCGTCTGGCGTTCGCACAGACTCTTGCATGACGGCACATCGTCGAACCATCTGGAAAAGGTGGCGCCTGAAGGCTCGGCAGTCCTGGACAGGACGGAGTAGATGGCGTCTTGGTGGGTGAGGTCGATGAATTGGTGCCAGGCCTTGGAAACTGCAGAGAGGGCAGCGACGGTGGAGAGGGAAGCGAACTCCAAGGTGCGCAAGACCAGCTCTGGGGGGAGGATTGTGAGGGGATCGGTCGCGGGCGAGGTGTTTTGCATATCCGTCAGGGTGGTAGGTGGTGTTCCATGAAGAAAGACCAAAGGAGAAGAACTTAAGACGATGCGGTGGAGCGGTGGATGGTGGTGGGCGGTGGTGGTGGGCGGTGGTAGGTGGGTGGTTTGTGAAAATGCACAACTCAATGACGTAACCGATGCTAAGTTATGTCAGATTATGTAATCAGGACTGGCAACCAGGTGAGCCTCGGCTCGGGGGAGCTCCCTACCTGAGTAGCTCTCCTCCGCCCTCCAGTCCTCCGCACTCGACGCTGATTTATAAGTCCAACCCTGCCGCAGGGAAGCTGGCAACTGCAAGCCTCCCACTGACTCTCTAAACATCATCATGTCTTACAACCAGATCATCTTGCATGAGCGCCCCTCCGCGGGCATCGATCCCTCCCTCACCTCCGGCACCTTTCGCCTGCGCTCCGCCTCCCGACCCGACCATGTTCCTGCTGACAAGCTGCTCGTGCGCGTGCACTACCTCTCGCTTGATCCAGCCATGCGCCAATGGTTGTCTGCTAGCCGCTCTTATATCGCTCCCGTGAAGCTCGGCGCCGTCATGCGCGGGCAGAGCATGGCTCGGGTGGTCGCCGTGGGCAAGGACCTTAGCTCGAAGTTTCAAGTTGGCGACTGGGTTTCCGCTTACTCCGGATGGCAGGAATATGCTGTTTTGGCTACAAACGATGTGGAGAAAATCTCTATCCCTGCTGGCGGTCGCCCCACAGACGCTCTCTCGGTCCTGGGCATGACGGGGTTGACGGCATACTTTGGGATGACTGAGATCGGACAACCACGTGTTGGCGATACTGTCGTGGTGTCTGGAGCGGCTGGAGCCACCGGTATGGTGGCGGGCCAGATCGCTAAGATCAAGGGCGCCAAACGTGTGGTTGGGTTGGCTGGCACCCAGGACAAGTGCGAGTTTCTGCAGAAGGAGCTAGGGTTTGATGTTGCCATTAATTACAAGGATCCCGACTGGCGCAAGCAACTGAAGGCCGCGACACCCGACTATATCGATGTCTTCTTCGACAACGTCGGCGGCGAGATTCTCAATGCCTGTTTAGCTCGCGCCGCTCGTAACGCGCGCTTCGTTATCTGCGGTGCTATTAGTCAGTACAACACTAGCAAACCGCAGGGTCCTGCTAGTATAATGAACATCATTGTAAGTCTACTCTTCTAAAAAAAAGTCTTCCCTGCCCAAGCTAACCTTTGATCAGTCTCAACGGGTTACTATGAAAGGCTTTGTTGTATTTGACTTTGCTGAAAAGTATCCGCATGCCCGCGAGGAGCTGTCTTCCTGGTTGGCGCAGGGAAAGCTTGCCCGCAAGGAGCACATCCTGCCGGGAGGGCTAGAGGCAGCGCCCCAGGCCCTTGTCGATCTGTACGGTGGCGTAAATACTGGGAAGATGATGATTGAAGTAGCTCCCGTTAGCGAGGCCCTGCACCCAAGGCCAAAGCTGTAAATAAACTGTACCCTGCTACATAGCATTCCTGGACGGCGTTTGAATCGTTCTACATACCTATTAATGTCAATCTAGTTCTTAGAGTTGTTGTACTACGCTATAGACGATACATTGTAGTTAGTGGTTGCGGCTACGATATATTTATGAACACCCTACACTGCAGATCACCATTGAAGACCAGTTCGGAATCTTGGACAGGGGTATTTCTGAAATGCCACCAGACAAAAGTGCCTTGTCAAGTTATTCTTTTTCTAGGATCCACTGAGCTAGTTCATTTCAGTGGCCAAGTGATGGTTCTTTGTTAGGGCATCATCGAATGGGAGGATACAGCTGCTGGGGGCCTGACAGTGCCATGGCGCGGGGTTCTCTTGCTATTCCACGTCATGGTTCAGCTGAATGCGCCGGACCAGAGTATAATTTGGATGCTATGTCCCTTTGCTCATTTTCCCCATCGTATTATCCACCGCATTTCCGGCATTGTATTGTTGGAATCTATAACCCCCGCTCCACACCATGTCGAACTCATACATCCTTATAAAAGGCGCAACGGTGATCCCAATGGAGCCAGCCACCGAAGTCCTAAACAACCACGATATTCTAATCGAAAACTCGTGGATCAAGTCCGTAGGTCCCAACCTTGCTCTGCCGACCTCTAGCGATGGAGCTACGGCCGTTACAATCGACGCAAGGAACTGCATCATCACCCCCGGTTTCGTCAACGGCCACCATCACATGTGGCAGCATCTCCTGCGCGGCCTCACACTGGACTGGTCTCTCTTCGGCTATGCCTGCCATCTGCGAATGGTCTATGGGAGTTTGTACACCCCAGAGGATGTCCACGTCGCCAACTATGCGGCTGCCTTGAGTCTGCTGAATAATGGCGTTACGACGGTTCTGGATCACTGCCATGCTGTAAATTCGCCAGAACACGCTGATGCAGCCGTGAGAGGATTGAAGGATGCCGGGATCCGGGGGACATTTTGTTATGGATTTTACCACAACCCACCGGTACCTGGGCAGCCCGAGAATAGTGCCGCCGGTGCGTTTGACCAGGCTGCAAGGATTAATGACGGCCTCCGTGTACGGAGGGAGCATTTTCCGAGCAATGACCCTGCCCATTCTCTCCTTACCTTCGGAGTTGCGTTGGATGATCCAACGAATCTGTCGCCGGAGGAAAATATCCGGGGGCTGGAGCAGGCGAGGAAGCTGGACCCTAGGATTACGACAGCGCATGCGTCAGTTGTGTCCGACGGGACACCAAAACCTGAAATCGTCCAGCAGCTGGAAGATGCCGGAATGATGGGACCGGATCTCGTTTTCAGCCATGGGGTGTGGTTTACGGACGGCGAGCTGGAGGCAGTACGGAGGTCTGGGGCTGGGATTGTCGCGACACCCGACACGGAGATACAGATGGGGATGGGATATCCGGTTGTGTGGAAGGCGGGTGATCTGGGCTGTCGGACGGGGCTTGGACTTGATATTACCTCGAACCAGGGGAATGATTTCATGGCGCAGATGAGACTGGCACTCCAGGTGCAACGGGCTCGCGAGTATGACCTGACGGTACAGACGGAGCTCAGAAGAAAAACAGCTGATGTACTGCGAATGGCCACCCTGGGAGGTGCAGAGGTTATGCAGATGGAATCAGTGATTGGGTCTATCATAGTTGGAAAAAAGGCAGACCTGGTCCTGTTTCGCTGCGATGATATTGATACAGTGCCTGTTCTGGATCCGATCGGGACCCTGGTCTTTCATGCGTCGGCGAGGAACATTGACACCGTCATTGTCGACGGGAAGATTGTCAAGCAAGACGGTCGTCTTCTCGAGATGGACTGGGAATCCCTGCGCGACCAAGTGCAGAGCAGGTCCGAACGACTGAGGAGCGAAGCAGCCAGAGTTGATATGGCCAACGCAGAATCGCGTTTCCACTCTGTATTCCAGCGCGCCATGTATGAGTGAGCCATGAGACCGAAGGCATCTAGCAGGTACAAAACCCTTGCCGATTATACTGAAACAGCGCTCATCCAGGACTATACCAGTCGGCTAAATTGGGCTCGGATCTGGGCACCATCAAGCAAGAACACTGCTAATTATGGGACTACTATTCGCTGTTGTATGAAATATAATTATTATATGGCATCGCCTGATTACCCCCAAACAAGAATACTTCGTAAGAGGTAAATGTTCTCTGTTTCCTCCGTTTCAGGCTTTAGGAAAAGGAGCCCTCAAAGGGTAATCAGCAACGTGACAACACCAACAACCGCACCAATCATGGCCTTGACACCGATAATACGACTAGAGGCTGCACTCGATTTATCTTGTATAGCGCTCCCTGTATTACTGGTTGCCTCCAAAAGCGATGTCTTAATGGAATCACAGTCAAGGCTGACATCAGAATCAACGGACAAGGTCGACAAGGACTTCAGGTTTAGAAGCTGAATACTGTACACAGGGAGTTAGACCAGGAAGAAAAGAAAGAAATCCAGTGATATAATGTTACCTTGATAAATTGCCGTTCAATAGGATGGAGTGGGCCTCCTCCAAGGGAAGGTTGATATCAAGCGGAACGTAAGAGCGCACTTCGAG
This sequence comes from Aspergillus asperescens, assembly GCA_027569075.1. Classification (NCBI taxonomy): domain Eukaryota; kingdom Fungi; phylum Ascomycota; class Eurotiomycetes; order Eurotiales; family Aspergillaceae; genus Aspergillus; species Aspergillus asperescens. The sequence goes on along the minus strand of JAPDEH010000025.1, from coordinate 17,107 downwards.
GTATTCGCTCACATCCTTCAGCTTGACCTCACAGCCCACCGTTTTCAACTTGGGAGCGGAGAAGTTGATCAAAGTCGAAAGACTGTTGAGCGACAGACCGCTGCCCAGGAACTCCAGGTCTGGAAAGTCCATAGAGGTTGGCGCTGGTGGAGAAGGATAGAGACGACTGGTATTCCACTGAATTACAGAGGTGACATTCTGGACGCCTGGTAGACTGAATGAGCCAGTGTAGTTGCTTCCGATAATGATGCTACCATTCACCTTCACGCACTCCGCCGCGATCATGGTGCTTATAGTGTAGGAGGTGCCGTAGGTTCCATAGTCCGGGGTGCATATCCGGGCCATAGCTAATGACGTGAATTGAGTTGTGTTGGTGAGCAAAGCTACTAAGGAGACATACGATAGCCGTTGCTTTGATTTGGTTTAACTCGGTGGATTCTGCACCAGCATACCGGGCTGACTATGCTAACTTAATCAAATAGGTCACATTTCTGTTAATATCATGATATACTCCTACTCGTCACGCTTTCCTTATTAGCGAGATGTTGATATTAAGATACGCGGTGAGCAGCCATTGCAGGCTGGTTGAGTAATTCAGGGTGCTGCTACTACTAAGTATAGTAGACTTAAATACATGACAATAAAGTAATTAACAACAAGCAGAGCAACAAATACATTAAAGAACACGTCTCCCTGTGTTATAGGTGAATAGAACAATCAATAGATATCAACAGACCCAAGCTGGCTGTACCTACCACATAATATTACGCGTCAGAGCAGCCATATAATCCGTAGCCCTGCGTCCTAGTTCGCGAGCCTCGTCAGTGAGAATAATATCCTCAAATAGCTGAGCTAGTCTGGTTTGCCAAAAGTTCCATCGTGCCAAACCAAAAATTGGACCATGGTAAAGTTCATATGGTCTGAAGATCTGCTGAGTATACTCGGTTATTATAGCCTGTGAATCTAGGACCATTGCACGGGATAGATAGTCCCCGCCGCATAGGATCCAGACTGCCAATATGCTAATGTCAGCACTAGAGCGTTCAGGCTTGGTTTCAGCCAACTCTAGCATGCCCCTCAGGGACCAGATCATTGCTGTGCAAGCATCCACAACCCCAATAGATGCAAGACGAGCCTGAAAAGCACATATATTAAGCTGCTGTTTTGTCCCAGCTTCAGTCTCCCAATACGCTATTAAAGAAGCACGGAGTCAGCTTGCGTATTTTCAAGTCACCACTTTGCATTGGATTTACCTTGGGAGTATCTATGGCCCTCTTTATCCAATATTTCCATTGTATTGTAGGCAACATACTCCCCCGTGCGGATTAGTTTATTGAACTTGTCAGTCTTCCCAAGCTCCTGGACAAGGTTGACAAGTTTCATCTGCGCTGGATGAGAGTACGGGATTTGCTTTGCGGTAAGCAGAATGATATAACTGACATGGCTCTCTTCCCGGGGGACGCGAGTCTCCTGTTGTTTAACCATTTTATATAATAACGAACTGGCGTCTTGCACCGATAAACCACCACACTCTAGGTATTGGCTGAGCACCTTAAATGCTTCCCAGGGAGTGTAATCTCCCACCGCGCGGCTGGGATCATCGGCCTCTAGCTTGAGCTGGAGGCGCAGTGCTGATAATAGCTCTGACATGTTGTGTCCCATATAATTAAGAAGTCAAAATTGGAAAGTGTATACCTAGTGACTTGAAGGTGGACTTGGCGAGAGACGTAAAATTTATAAGGGGTCTAGCTGCGCCAAAAAAAAAAAAAAGAAAAAGGAAAAAAAAACTGCTGGTAGGCATTGCAATGAAACTTACGCAAGGAGCTCCCATCTTGCGCATGAAAAGCACACAGAACCCTTAGCCAAGGTACCAGCATTATGTAACAAAGAGCAAAGCTTACTGGTACTGCATAGAACAGCAGTCAGGCTGCTAGTGAGATTTGTCTAACCATGAGCCTGCATCCACGACTGTATAACTCGAATCCTTTAACTATAAGCTCTTTGACCACAAGTCTTTGACTCTGTCACCTTTCATAAAACGGGCGTATTAGGAAAAACAAAGGCTATTGGACCACGCAGTAGGGTGTATACAGGATGCAAAGGGCTCTTGTGGATAAAGACATGGTAGTATAAGATCTTCAGTGTATCTGCAGAAGCGGCCGTTGCTTTTCTGAATGTTAACAGACCTGAAATCCTTCTGGTCCTTGATTACCACAACTTGAGCACAGTCTTCAACAGGCTGTACATACATATACATGATTGTGAATAACCCTACAGACCTGGCACCATGACATACTCTGTAGAATTCGTGTTTGATATTATATACGGCTTTAGCAGAGGGCATCACGATCCCGAAAGGGGTCCAACGGAGGTCCGCGGACATGAGGCCGAGACTTATATAGTAAATGCACCAATGCCTATAGCTAGGGAGTTGAAGAGCTTCCTGGTGAAAATGCCAGAGTCAACCGGGGAGTGTTTTGGAGTTGATCAAAGGGGACTGGACATGGTCGTGCAGAGGTAATCCTGTTAAATTTAGCATGCCAGCGTAAACCCGGGCATTCGAAGATCCCCTTGCCGTTGGCATGAACATTCAAAGTTGAGTATAGCGTCAACCCTGGGATTCATACCTTTTAAGCCCGAGATGAACCATCTCCACTTGTTAGTGTGCCTCTCGTAAAAAGCTACTGGCGCTACGAGGATAATCATGGGCTACTGGTATCAAATCTCTTCATGTTTTAGTTTAATATCGCAATGCAAGGGTTCGGTTCCTGCGGCTGGGAGCTACGGAGCAATAGAGCTGTATGGCTTGGGATAGGTTGGTTTCTATTGGATGTTAATGACACGCCACGGCCTACTTGACCTGCTTGACGGAGGCACAGGCCATATCGGCTGAGAGATGCGATCAGCGCTTTTATCCGACCAGGCACAAGGAGCTGATGGTGGCTTGAGCAACCTGGGCATCTCACCATCAAACTTCGTATGAGGTGCTCATGGTATCTTAGCCCTAGCTATAGAAATCTGTACCAATGGGGGCGTTGATGGTAAATATACCCCGTAGTCTATACCCCATACTCTGGACTAACTCTACGGCTGTCAGAAGCGGATGCAGATTCACCCAGACAAACTTTGATAGATGGATTAATTCTTCCGATGCATTGATTCTTTTGATGCATATTCATGTGGTTCATTCCTTTTCAGGAATGATGGTCTTGGTAAAGACATGCCATTCGGCCGATATACTCATTCAGACTAGACAGGAAGTAATGGGCTATTTCCATTGTAGAACAGTAGATACCGGTATTACAGAAGGAATTAAGTAGTGTTAGAAGGCGAGGCAAAAATATATAATGAACTAGAAATTAAATAATAGTTTTTATGTAGATATAACCCCATAGCTACTTTGCACCATAGTTGCGGTAAAAGACGCGAATTAGTATCTGAGACCCAGCGTTCCTCCTGACGAGTCGTTTAATGCAATACCAAATATGCCGTCTCTGTTTCGACAGATCAAACTCGGATTTGGCTTTGTTGGTGTAAAGCTCCCACTTCGCTAGTGCTTCGTCCTCCAGCGCAGCCGACAGATCGGCAGTCTTTTCCTCTAGAAAGCGAAACGATGTATGGCTGATGGGGCACTCTGGGTCGGCCCGATGATAGAGGGCCGCACAATAAGAAGCCGATCACCGAGTTTCTTCTGCATCAGGCGCTCGGTCAAGTGCCTTGCGTAAGTGTAGGCGTAGGAGAACTGCTGCTGAGCAGGTTCATCGTATTTGACAATTCCTCCAATTTGTCAACAGTAGTATCACCACCGTAAGAGTATATCTCTTTCTTTATCAACCGTCGCACTTGCTATACCGCGGCTTTGGTACAGGTTTGCATTCGCATAGGCCGTTGAGACGTACACAAACCGCTCCATTGTTTCAATATTGTTTTGCAAGGCAATCAGGTTATCTGCGCTCCAAAGTGCATCGGTCTCAGAGCCAAGCCACTCTCCCCATTTTGTTTCCAGTGAGCTATCGTATTAAAGTCAATGTTTAGTATGGATATCAAGCAAGCAATGGAGGGATTGAGACTTAGTCGCGGCCGCCTCTGCAGAAAATATAAATCTTCTTAAGCCCGGCAGCTTTTGCGAGGAGTCTGTAGACAATTGCAGTTCCCAGGAACCCGGAGCCTCCAATGAGAAGGATGTTTTTGCTGCGGAATTTGTCCCACAGGAATGCCATTTTGGAACTGCGAATGCCAGTGTAGGTCTATCAAAACAAGTTTTCTTAGAGTATTGTCAAGAACGGCAGGCCAAAGTCTGTCTTTGCATTATCATTATATATCTTTTATACCATGCTCCTTCATCCAGATCACGAAAGTAATGGATGGCAAGGCTCTCAGAAAACCATATTTACAGGACCCTTCTTATCAAAGCTGGCAGTAACCACTCTGAGAACCTCAACACTACAGTTCCCGGATATCAAGCTGCCATTACTGAATATACCGGCCTCGCATGGGATGTATTTGTGAACCATTACACCAATCAGGAGCGTGCACAGCAGGACCAGAAGTACACGTGGGAGACCACACCACTCGAATACTATGCTGGACATAACCCCTCTCACTCACGGGTCCGATGTCGGCCGGTTTTACACATTATCCTATTCAGGTCACGGCTGTTGGGATACTTTCTTCTGCTAAGACCGCCGTGCCAACTGAGTCCGTGCAGGGGATGCTTCCTCTACCGCTGTTACTGACGCTGCTACCAGTAAGGAAGAAGCTGCTCATTTCTCGCCTGATATACCAGCGATGTTGCCTGGGCTACTTTAAGCTGTGGCTGCACATAGCTCCTGTAAAGGAATATTACCCTTGGAATTCATGCTGATTGTCCTTCAAACAGCCTGACCATCAGATTCCGACGTGGCTAGTTCGTATCAGGGGGGCCCTAGTACCCTTGAAGTCATTCTTGCCTGAACGCGGCAACACACCAACCAATGCATAGTTTGGCTAAGTGTGGTACCTCAAGAAACTAAGTGACATTCCCCTCTGCTTTCCATCCACAGTATGATACATCGCTCTATCTTCCCGAGGCCGCCAGCGATAACATACGGCGCATTGGATCCATGCTCTTAATTCCACTGCGGCCCGTCGTCTTCCATCTTTAGTCCCAATCCCGAGATCCTTTTGCAGATTATCTCCTGCCTCCGGGACGACTTTATTAACCGCCCAGGCCTATCCCACACTTTCCTCGCTCCCCTCGCCCATGTCAATAAACAATGGCAGGCCCTCGTGCAGCCGCCCATTTTGCCTCGGAATAAGGCAATGAAATTGATGCACATAACCCTCTTGATCCCCCAGCGACCATACCAAACATCCTTTGCGATATAGCAAGTCTTACCTTCAATTTTTGGATCATCCCGAAAGCCTGCCCCTGTCATCTTGTATCGATCAACTAAGCCTCGAGGGACATCATGCTGGAAATAGAAACATTGTGCCTGTTGTTATGGTCAACATAGTGACCCGGCTCCCAGGGCTCCGCAAGGTGCAGGCCCAGTATGTTGACTGGTCTTGGTGGTTTCAGGGCACGCCTAGACAAGGCAATAGTCTTATCAATACAACAATAGGTATTACTGTGAAACTGACACTGGAAGCCAGAGTTTGCCGTTGGCCTTGCGCACTGGCCACCACATGTTGAGCACCTGGACTTGAAATATGATGGAAGCGGTGAATCGACACCCATGGATAAAGCCTATCTGCGCCGGCATCCTCTGGGTTGAAAGTGGCGTGTTGCTTGGACCCTGTGTGGGCGTGAGGGTTGATTAGCTTTATTGCTTGCGGCGAGTTGAGGCTAAGAATGGTGCTAGTGTCTAGTTTAGGAAACTTGCTCCCTGATTGGTAGACAAGAGTGTTGATGACGAGAGAGAGGCTGGTAAAGCCACTGCTTGTGATGTTCACGTTGAGGGGGTTGGATGGTATTATGCCTCCCGCTGGCCATGCCGGGATATTCGAACTGTTGCATGAGGACGTCGGAGAGGACGTCGGGGAAGACCTGGGAGTTTTCTTATGTTGGGACTCTCAGTGCAGAGTCAAGATGACGGTATGACAGTTATGACCTCACCTGCACAACACAACACCGCGCAGTGGCACGTGGGCCTGAATGTCCACAGCATGCAGCACCTGATAGGTTGGGTCTCATGCATGTCTTATGCACAAGAACTGAAGTGCTTGGTGATTGAGACAGCCTGTGTGTTGCCATGCAACCTTTCTGGTTAGACAGGCCTCCTTTGCACCTGACAACACCCTGACCTGGTGAGGATGATCTGCATAGCCCACTAGAGGTGAAGAACCGCAGAACCGCAGAACCTTGGAAAGTGGAATATGATGGGCAAAGTCCGAGAGACCTAATGTCTCACTCCACTGGCCGTGAGGGCCAGCAACTGAGACCTGGCCAACGGCAATAGGGGATTCCAAATTTAGCACCTCCCCACAGCGGAGAAACAAGGTTGCAATCTTCCTAGTTTGGCGCTCGTTCTCTCGCTCTCTCACTGGGGTCATCAGGTTTGTTCCAACATTCTCCCGAGCAAAGGGTTTGATGATGCGTTGATGAAAATCTATAAAGAAGGCGGCACTCCCTACCCAAGTATCGCTTTTGATTCATGATCCAGTCTGCCAGAAACAGCCTTCAACTCGTGAAAACTATCTGCTCCTCTTTCCATACCCGCTCAACGTCCTGAAAGGAAACCAACCCATTCTACAACCATGCAGCTGTCTCCGAGACAAGTCTTTCTCGCAGCCCTCTCCTGCTCAGCAGTTCTAGCTGCCCCGATGCCAGCCAAATCCATGATGATCGTCGGCTCCGAGTGGACTATCGAGAGCCTGAAGCGCGCCTGCAACTCCGCCGACACCAAATGCACCTGGACCTTTGGCATCAACGCTGGCTCCAGTTCCAGAAATTGCACCTACGTTGTGGAGGGCAGTCCTGCCTCCCAGGCTAACGGTGGGCCCGCTCGCTGCGATGACTACACCATCACCTCCGGCTGGAGTGACCAGTTCGGCCCCGACAATGGCTTCACGACCCTGTCCGTTGTCAACGAGAAGACCCGTGAAATTGTCTGGCCTGCCTATACCGATGCGCAGCTCGCAGGTGGAAACATTGTCCAGCCCGATCAGAGTTATGCTCCTTCTGTCCTTCCCTAGATACGAAAAACCTCCAATCAATAATCAAATCCTGTTCGTTGCAGTTCTTTGTCCTTCTGTCTGTCTGTCTGTCTGTCTCATGTATTAGTGATTATACATCTTCTCCTTCTTTCTCAGCACCATAACCCAAAGCTTGTAATCAACATTTTCAGATTTTTATCAACAGAGTAGTGCCAACTTTCCTAGATTTTGTCACGAGTATACTTGGTTTCTTTTCTTTTCTTTTCATTTCATTTTTTTTTTTTTGGCTCCGGAGGATAAGATTTGAAATATCCAAGGAGAAGCTTTACCTGTAAATAAAAGAGAAAAGACCGCAATAGTCAATATTTTGAAACATCATCTGCCTGCCGGCCGGCGTTTTAGATGGTTCTATCGAGGGAAGGCAAAACAACCAGCTGGGTAAGGTAGTAGACCACAGATCACCAGAAAAATATCTATGTAGAAACAATAATGTAAACCGCGTCCATTCTTTTTTAACTTTAACAGCGAAAGCAAAAAAAAAAAAAAAAAAACATGAAATGCTACCTCTAACCGGTGCGAAGCAAAAACGCCCCACCTTACACACGAGTAAACCGACTCCAACATGATAACCATTATTGGGGCGGACGGCCAGAGTAATTCCCAGGAGCTCCAGCGCCAGCCCATCTTCTCAACCGCAAATCCAGCAACAAGTAGGCCGAGTGCCTGGTATTACAATGCTGTCAGTAATCCCGGCTGTAGCAAGGCAGGGAGAACCAAAAAAGCCAAGAAGGAAACGTAGAATAAGAATGCCCGCGATACTATCCACCAGAGCCATGGGGATACAGAGAATGACAAATATGAAATATGTTATAGTGTACGGTAGTGTCCGTCCAACAGCTGGAATTTCTGATAGAGGCGAGAACAGCACAGAGCCTAGTCCGTAGGCAAGCACGTATATTATTCTTAACTAGATATTAGTATAATATAAAATTTACATTAGTGTGAGCCGCAGTATATAATACTGCAGTGAGAGGTCAGGAAACGTGAGATACTGCGGTAGGAAGGTATGTGGTATTATAGTAGAACTACTCACTGGCTTCCTAAACCTTGAAGCCAGCAGCACAGTTGGGATGTATCATGTGACTTCCCGCGATCTAGATGATCACAAGGCCTGCGGGCGCCTTAGGCACCCGCAGGCCTTGCAGTCAACGCTCCATTACACCGTCTAACATTTACAACACCATACATCTCCAAGAGTTCCATTCCCAAACAGCTGCTCACACCGCACAGCGCAGGCAGCCGGACCGGGTATGAAAAACCAGCCCCCGCGTGAGCAGAAGAAGCCCGAGTGCCGGACTACCTATAGGGCCTCAACCCAGCTCCTGGCCGTCCTCTCAAAACACCCAACTCGGCAAGAACCGACGGAACATGGCGAAAGCCCCAGGACCCGGACCCGGGTACGCCCCGGGGCCGAGGGGATGGTCGGCGCACATGCGGACGTCAGCCATCATAACGCCCTCAGGCAACTCTGCTGGGTCAATCCTCACCACGCCCAGGGATCTGCACTCGGCTTTCGCCGCGGCGACCTCGTCGGGGGTTGCGTCTGGGTGGAGAGCGGCGAGAACAGTGGCTACGGAGATGCCGAGGAGGACGGAGAGGTAGGTGAGGGGTTTCATGTTGGAGTTGGATCAGGCGATGATCTTATCGAGTGGTATAATTAGCCCTAGAGAGAGAAAAACAAGAAAAAACAAGAAGAAACAAGAAGAAACAAGAAGAAACAAGAAGAAACAAGAAGGAACAAGAAGAAACAAGAAGAAACAAGAAGAAACAAGAAGAAACAAGAAGAAACAAGAAGAAACAAGAAGAAACAAGAAGAAACAAGAAGAAACAAGAAAGAAAGATGGGAGGAAGGGGATTTCGTACCTTTGAAACTCACACAGGAATACTAGAGGGGTATTTGGTGAGAGTAAAGGGGAGGGTGGCAGGCACTAATCCTCTGAGAAATAAAGATATTAATATGTTGGGAAGCAGCTAGCTTGATCCTGGCTGCTACTAGCAGGGAAGGATATACGACTCGCGTGCTGAACAGGGGTGTGTGGCGAGGTTCAGTGCTGGATCTCAGCGCTTAGCTTGTTGGGAGCCTGCTTCTTTATACAGCTAAGACCGCCAGCATCGGGCGAACAGGCGACGTGGTCGAAAGTCGCCCCGAGCAGCCTGATTGGTCGGTACCCTCGTTTGCTGCCTGGTCACAGGGCAACCTTGATGGACAAAGGGACTCACTTTCCAGGTAAGGATCTATCCAACCACTGGGCCTTCGAGTTAAATCATGGAGTGCAGTCAGTGAGGTCTCACCCTGTCGCCGCTCTTATCCACGAAAGCAGGCACGCAAGAGATTTTCATATCTGGTTAGAATAGAGTGCCCACTCGCAAGGGCATGGCAGGACTGGCCCCATCAATGTAACATCAGGATTACGAAGACACGGGTCGGAACTCCATCCTCGTAGGACGATCGTAGGCAGTGGGTGCTCCGGACCGGCCCAACCTCCCTATCCAGTATTGCCATCTCAAATTGGCACGGCATATAGAACCCTGACAGCGTACGATAATTGTTCATATGATCCGTAGCAGATAGCGAGAAGTGTGGGATGTGATGGGCGATCTGTGTCGTCAGAGTCTTTGGCACACCCAGAACCCCTTCAGTCCACGCCGGCTGCCAACCGATTATTACTCCTTATATGACCAAGGTCCTCTTGGATCATCTTAACAAACAGCCTGGCCTTTGTCTCGATGAGATTGCCGCCTATTTACATTACCTGAAGCTGAGAGGATCGTAATTCTGTGCTACAGTATTATAGCAAAATATGAGACATTCCCTTCAGGCTCTCGTATGATTCTTCCCGTCGTAGGTGATCCTCTAGAAAGACATCTTCAGGGAACTCACGATTAGCCTCTTCTTCAGCGTAGTTGAGTGAAGTTCTGCCAATTGAGTCTCTAGTGTGTAGGTCCAAGCCACCTCTACACTCAAGATACTCTACAAGCCCCTCGGTGAACACGCTGTGAATCGCTCCATGATGTGTCAAGGTTCTGCCTTCAAGATCTGTGGCTGCTAGATCCAAGCCAATGTCAAATAAAACATTAAGAATAAACTCATATGATGCCTCGTGATGCATGAAAAGATGCGCTAAATTCTGGCCTTTCTCATTGACCCAAAGCAGGTCGGCACCCTCCAGAGTTAGTAGCCAAAATATGTCTGTTTGATTTGATAGATGAAACGAGTCCATGTAAAGACCTAAGGGCGAGTTTCCCTCCATGTCGGATTGATTGACGTCGCAACCAAGCTGTACAAGGAGATGAACAACTTCAGCGGAGCAAAACACGGACGCAACATGATAATATAGCAGATTTTTACTAAAGTGGTCAAGCATATTCCAGACCCTGGACAGCACGTGGCCATAAGTTGTTGACATGAAATGCAGGATATCCAAATAACCCTCTAAAACTGCATAGTGAAACGGGCTTAGCCCATTAGCATCCTGCAACATGATGTCATGACCCTCATTTACAAATTTGCGAATAACCTCAAAATTCCCGGCTTTGCTAGCGAGGTGAAAATATATCTGATAAGCTCTGTTTAATCAAGATATATCTGCCCCTTTCCCTGCAAGTCTGTCTAGGATAGACAACATGTAATGTTTACAGAAGTTAATCACATGCTAAGGGTAATCCCCTTGGTTGTTAGCCACATTAATGTTGATAGATTTGTTATCGAGGAGCATTTCAACAACTTTTATTCTCGCATTATCTATGTATTGATAGATATCAGAAGCGCCTTACACTTGGGTTCGTGAATCTCCACATTGCAAGAGTTTATGAAGAAACACCAGAGAGATTGATTTCCTCAAGAGTCATCTTCTTCTCAATCAAGTACAGTAAGTTAGATAAACAAATACATAAAGTGCATTGTCATATTCTCCGCCATACAGCACACCTCGGTAGACAGACAACCGAGCATTCATTGATAAATGCAGATACATTCTAACTTGTCATGGCATGTGTGGATAGGAACTGTAAGATTCGCTCCTTATTCTCCCTATTCTGTAGGAGTTCATCCTTCAGAACCATTCGGCCCTCGCCATCACGGGTCAAGGCGTCAAGCGGGTTCATGTTTCCAATATTGATCAAGGCGCGACACATGTTCAGGTCACCAACCTGCACAGCCACTCGCAATGGATTTCTTGGCCCGTCTTCATTATGTCTATCCTGAAACATATCGCTTTCTAGCATTATTCTCGCCGACTCATACTGAACCCCTGAAACTGGAGAACGCATAATGATTCGCACCAGAGCCGTATCTCCATGGTGGTCTATTTGAGATAAACCATCCTGGAAGCGAGGGACCAAGAGACGAAACATCTCTGGATTGCAAAGCTTTGAAGCTAGGTGCAAGACGTTCTCGCCGTGCGAATTTACATAGCGAAGATGAACTTCAAAATCTGTCTTTTCCAATAAGTATTTCACCACATCGATATGGTTTCCCATGACAGCTTCCCCAATTGATTGATGAGTCGAACTATGACTCCTTAGTCGTGGTTGCTCGAGTCGAAAGCCAAAGAGCAACTCATCCCTAAGCCCTGCCTCATTCGCGGCGTTAGCGATCAAACGTTGAACTATGGGCATACAGCCTGCGCCAGCAGCCGTGCACAAAAGTTCGTTTCCCCAATGTTCTTGAACCAATCTATCAGACAAATGATTGACAAGGTCGAACACAGAATCCCAATCGAGGTGGTTGATATTAGGATTATGCCACTGCCTTATAATAAGTCGGAACAGGTCAAGGATCTGCAATTGACCACGCATGCGATCATCAAGAAAAAGTATTTTGAGCCTTGATGCGTCGCCCCACCGGAGAATCTGATCAGCGGCCTCCATAGCGGTATCTGGCAAAAAATTCTCCTCTGAGAAGTCGGAATTTCGAAGCATGTCACGTAAGGTAGCTTCTGAGCCATACAGTGATGTTATGCTGAGGGGGTCATATAAACTGCTCTCGAAGTCAAATCTGGCAGTTATTGCACAGGCGGGGCGACAGTTCTGTTGAATCCAGTTGCGAAGTCTGATTGAGCCTGCTTGACACAGAGTCTCTATGCTCGCTAGGTTTGGAAGAGGATTGAATGTGGTGGCGCCAAAATGCTCTAGCCAATGGCATGATGCGTAGACGAAAAACTCGCCGAAGCCTCGATCGGCCGGGTCGTAGCGAATCATAGTTTCTTCCCAGGTGTCCCATGAGCAATTAGGATCATACTCAATCGATTTTTCGTCATCAACGAACAAATCAAACTCCTGGGGTAGCTCTGCAATTGCGACTTGCTCCTCAGAGAATAGGTCTCTCGTGCCAATATCGTCCAAGAGAAGATATTTGACACAAATCATAAGAATAAAAGCCTCCAGTCTCTCCAAACATTGACTAGGGGTCATGCGGCCAGTTCCTGACAAGGCTAATTGAGGGACGCAGGGCTGTTCGGAAGCACACTCTTTCAGAATAAATTCTTTCACCGACTGGTGCAGGAATCGAACCTGACGTTTCTTCAGGTCACCAAAATCGACGCTTGTAATAAACGGGTTGATGAGGCTAATCAATCTCTGGTGGTCTACCCTCTCGAAAAGAATGTCAATCGTGGTAATGTCCTGAGAAACACCCAAGGTGACGGCCCATGTAAGCTCAAGAATGCTGAGGGGTCTGTGTGAAATAGCGAGGAGTTTTAGGGCTGTGCTGGCGAGCTCCTGATTTTCGATATCATATCCAGTACAACGCAGAAGGAGGGTCGTGTATAGATGTGAAAGTTGGTCAGGGAGCAGCATGTTGTCCAAAAAGCGTCTCATTGGACCAATTGCACGAATATTCCTGATTTGAAGGAGAGTAACTGTCATCCTCGTCCATATGGCACTTCCTTGTGCTAAAAGACCTAGTCTTTCGATAACGAGCGATTTGGTTTCCTTTGATAGATGACGTAATTGCCTCTCCACGGTCTTTTCAACGATAATGCCATCTCGCTGAGGGTCAGATCCTATTTTGATTGTTGCTATGTCACCCAGCTGTTCTAAGATCTCTTCCCGAGGGCGAGAAGACAGTACGGTTTTCAGCCTCAGGTCCTCTTGCGATAGACTGGTCAAAAAGTCGAGAAGAACGTCTCGTGATTCGGGAGTGCACTCATCCAGGCCGTCAATAACCATAAATACTTGGCGATCTGTTGACTCCAGCAATTTTTTCAGAAATCCTTCGAGCTTTCTGACGTCCTTGGCCGGGTCAGAGACTCCCGAGATCTGGGCCTCTTTATACCACTCAACGAATGGTTTAAGCAGGCCTGGGAGCTGTTGAAGCAGTGATAAAATTAGAGCAGAGTATATATAGGTAACATTACCTGTCTCGTCGTCTCTGCAATAGTAATAGCATATTTTAGGCTGGGGTAGTTGCTGCTTTTTTCTCCGCCTCAGCTCGTCCACAAGAAATGCCATTGCGACAGTCTTTCCACAACCCATTTCACCAAGGACAGCCAACTGTTGGGAACTCGATGCATGGTACCATTTGATGAACTCGGCGTTGTCCAGTATGAACCGGCAAGCTTTGTCAGCGCGAAGGTCACGTAGGGAAGCATCATATTCACTCTGGCGGCTGAACTTGTCACCACCCAGCCAATTCATGACTGGACCAGATAAGAACGTCTTCTTGAGAAGGATTAATAAGACTTACCTTCAGTCTTATATAGCATAGATTCGATTTCCGCCAGTATATCCGCTGTTGCATTTTGTATAGTAGCTTGGAGAACATTGGCTTGTGCTAGAAAATCTTGGACAATGGTTGGTAAGTGACCAGTTTCTAAGACGATCTTTATTATCAGTTTTGGCCCTCGCTTTGTCAATAAATCATATGCTGCTTTGTAGAAATGCAGCAGCTTTTGATACACCTTAACAAGAGCCTGAGAAGAATTAGTCAGGTTCGGGTAAAATGAACTTTACATTTACCTTGTGAATATCGTTCCTCTCTGTTTTCTGGCCAAGTGTGTCACAGGCGTCAATCCATGAGATCCGGTCAAGCATGTCCCCAATTTGCTTTGCAAAGTCTGAATCAGAAGCTGCGAGGGTGATAGCAATCTACACACGGATTAGCAACTCCTCTCATATAACGCGAATATTTCTCCGCGTGTATTTCAATTAGTTCTTACCGCAGTAACGCCTCTGACAACACCAAAGACCGCATTTGTAGTCGGCTCAAGGCTTGTCAGTGGACTCGCCAGATCAAGTGCTAGCTTGAATTTCTCGAGGGGTATTTGCAAAGAACGCAAGTAATTTACACCCTTCATGAAAGCGGATTCGCGGGTTGCCTGCATCTCAACGTTATCGAGCTCAATGAAGAGTTGCTCGATACCCTTGCCCTCAAGGATAGCAATGTCAAGTTCGTCTTTCGTACTGTTGATTGCCTCCCGATACGCTCTACTCCATAGGTCCGAGGGAATAATAACATTATCAACCTCGTCGCCTGTGACTAGACTGATTGTATCCAAGTCCTGGCTGTGCCGGTTTTCGGAGAGTGTGTCTTGACTACATTGGACTTGGGCTTTGCCTGTTTCATCTTTTTCTGTCTGTCTGCCGACATCGGTCACTTGATCCGAAGCTGAACTATTTCTCCATAAGCGCTGGTTCGTTGATAGGATAAGAGCACATACTCTGTCTTGGTGGGCAGTGTTAACTGCTCCTCGGCGTTGTTTGAGGGGCCCCGATTGTCGTCTGCTAAGCGTCTCAACTGTTGGCGTAGCCTGCTGCGTAATCCTCCTTCTGATGGTTGCTTCATAATGATGACGAGAACGGAAACCCTTCGCAGAAATAATCAAACCTATATAGCGGTCTATCGTGTTGTCTTTTGACACTTGCTGCAAATAAATTTCACTAGGTGACGCCGGTTTCTTTAGCATCGTGAATATCTTTCGGGAGGACTCTTCGTGACTTTGGTTACTCACCGGGAGGGCCCGTCCCACAGGTGGAGCCGGCTAGCGGCAAGAAAATACCCCTCCCAAAGATGAGCCATATCATCGAAGCGTGGACCAAGCCGGAGTCGCTGATTAATATATGACTAAACAAGGACGGGCAGTCTTGTTATAGAGTCTAGCGCTTGCAGTCTCCTCACACGCCAGCTGACATCATTTTCTGCGTTTGAAGTCAAGCGCAAGGAAGGAAAGAAGGAAGAAAGAAAGCAAAGAATCAACTTTTCCTCCAAAAACTACGCAGTCTGTGGTAAAACTGTCTCCTACTTCTCAACAAAGCAAACCATCTAATCACATTTCTCAAGACTCTAGGCTGCGATCAACCCTTCCACGATCAACGACCTCCTAAACACAGGTCTGCTGGTATCTAGACATCGAGCGAAACAAAAGCCAAACCTATAAATACCCAGCGTGACAAGTTCAAGAATGGAAAAGGCTACCTCGCGGCTAACGAACTCGGCTTCTGTTAATTTCTTTAGCCTGCCGACCAAGGTTCGCACTTCTATATACAAATTGGCCCTCACTGTGCCACGCCCACTTTACCTCTTTGAAGATACGGGCTCGCGATTAGGGGTATTTGCACCCGGAAAACCTCGCCAATGGCTCGCATTGTTATACACCAGCCGACAAATATCTGTTGAGGCGAGCGCCGTCCTTTACGGCGTAAATCAATTTACCTTTGAAGAAGTTGGCTCCCCGCAGCATGAAGGTCGCCTCCTGAAATCATTCCTACAGAGCATCGGCTCCAACAATTCTCGTTATCTGTCGCACCTTTGCATCAAATTCCCGGCCTTACAGAGGATAGACGGCCAACCAGGAGAATTCAAGCTCGCAGAAGTTAGCTTGCAAAATCTGGAGCGTCTTCAAAGCGAGTGCTCGAATCTGACAACGCTAAAAACTCTCGTTTACGGTATCGATTCTAGCGACCTGTTCATGGGAGATCTAAACGATAACCATTCCTTTCGAGAAGTATTGACGGAAATAGACGCGCTGCTAAGGGGCATTGATTGCCTGGACAAGGTCATTGTCAGATTCAGCAGCGGGTCCCCCTCCCCTTCTGTGGAAGAATTCCTTCAAGGGCTTGGATGGGTTGTAATCCCAGGTGTCAGTTAATTCTACCCCTCGCCACCATTTTTCTCATGACGGGCTGTTAGCTAGCTCGACCAATCTGCGATTCCTCTTTTCACTCTTGTAGATGTGGTCTATCAGAGAGCTTGAGTTGCATGATCCCATTCTTTTGGTGAATATTACTTCATTAATAGACTGAATTTGAACTAAATATACGCAGCAAGAATAAAAGAAAACACGACCTGGAATCCAGCAGGGCGAGGGCTGTCAGCACCACGACATATGGAATAATGATCCCAGTTTAGCTGGGGCAGGACTAATACGTATTCCATGAGTTGTTATTAAAAAGTACCCCGTGCAGCAAAAGCCTGGAGAAGAGATTAATGTGCCAAAGGCTCTGTGACTCACCATACTTGTATTAAGCCTCTGATTCTGAGTAGCCGCTGTCCAAGAGCTTCCGTCCTCCAACGCATATGAATTGCATGGCTGGAGCAAACAGGCCAGCAAGATATGGGCTCATAACTTCACCACACTCAGAAGAGTCCTTCACTGGGTTAGTTAAACTACTCCATGAAGTTTGCCCGTGAACTTAAAGAAGTCGCGTTCATGCTAGTACAACTAGGGTGGATCACCTGTGGACATGAAGGCTGAGATATTTGTTGTGTTTTGCAGTATCTGGCACGTGATAATAGCAAGTTCCAAGTAGACCTCGCCAAAACCCGCCCAAGCCCATGGGTACCCGCCAAAAACCCGCCCA
This sequence comes from Aspergillus asperescens, assembly GCA_027569075.1. Taxonomy (NCBI): domain Eukaryota; kingdom Fungi; phylum Ascomycota; class Eurotiomycetes; order Eurotiales; family Aspergillaceae; genus Aspergillus; species Aspergillus asperescens. Next base: position 112 of record JAPDEH010000025.1, on the reverse strand, counting down.
TGGGCTGGGTTGGGTCTTAGTCAGCAAACCCATGGGTGGGTTTTGATTTTCTTAGCCCAACCCAAAAACCCAGATGGGTTGCCAAGTAACCCACAAAAGCAAAAAAAAGTTA